>JBBMKC010218352.1:0-44985 GCA_037834085.1 Bipalium vagum
GTAAGTATTAATAATAAAAAATAATAATATTGATAATGATAAGTACCGATTCAAACTGATACTTTATTTTTGTCAATTTGGTTGTTGTTTAAATGCTTGAAAAGGGTTGTTTAATATCTGACTAAGATTCTTAAAGAAAATAACATCATTATGAGAAATATAATTATTGCGAGTCTGAAGATTGGTGGTTCAATGAAAATATCTTCACATTTATCTAATCAACATTGTGAAAAATAACTTCATCCTATAAAGTATAACGATACGCTGCAATTATGTCTAACAAATCGGGGTCAATTACTTATGTAAATAAAATGAGATGTCTGATTTGTATAAATGTATTATTATTATTATTTTTATCTCGAATGCTCTGAATTCAACATTTTCGACGCCACATATATTAATGGACAATGATAACAGTTCTTGAAGAAATAGTCGTATACGACTGACTTTATATATTACTACTATTATTGCTTAACTTTTGATAGTGATCTGTCTGTCGTCTGAATTTGATGTGTATAGGGCAGCGATATAGGGCAAAATGATGATACAAGTGAAATTGTTAATTAATATTCCTGTCTGTCAACTCGTAATTTGACAAATTCATAAAAGTAGTAATACTGTTACTAATAATTATTATTTTTACTTTCTACAATTTATAATCATGTTTATCTCAAATATTTTTTCAATAAATGTTGAACGATTTTATCTTTTTTTTTACTTTAATTTACTTGTTTTGAACAATTTCTTTTAATTATAACAGATCGTTTTTTTTATAAAGGAAACCAGGCAAGAGTACTGAATTTCTGAAAAAAAAATGTTTACCGTGTTTTTTATTTGATTAGGCTTCTTAAAAAATAAAATTTTTAAAAACCGATCAATATCGATTTAGAACCGACCGATTTGATTCTATTTGCCTATGTATTATAGATTAGTGGCCATCACCGCCATCGTCGTTCATCCTCGCCTTCAACAACATTACCGGAATGGGTAAGCGTCATGCAGTTACGTACGTATGTCCAACCACGTTGATCTGTTATATGTGTAGTATTGTGGCAAAAATAAAAACAATAAATGTTTGTCCATTAATGTTATTGGAAATCATTTCCGCTTTAATCCAAAATTGATTTTCCACATTTCAATGTATTCAACTCAACTTTGATTTTGATCTGATTTTTTTAAAATGCAATTTTTTTTAAAAATCATTGATTTTTTCTCTTTTTCTTTCCACAGCAAAAACAAATCAAACAGAAAATTATGGGTCTATTGAAAAAAGTAAAACTGATGGAACACAGTGAAGTGAGTAAAACTGTCTTCCCATTGTGCTGGATTCTTAAAGGAAGAATATTGTTAACATTTCAGGTACTCGATCCTCGAGATACTTGTCAATTATGGGACGAAATCGACCAGTTGGAAAATGTCAGTGAAGATTCCGATATTGGTGACATGGACACCTTATCGATTCAGAGTACTCCCAGGCCGACATTGAGACCGTTTTTTGGCCATTACGGTGTTCCCAATCATACGAGAACCGAAGGATCCGAAGATACATTGAGTGCAGTATGGCAATATTGGGATTTTTATTATTATGTTGTCTGTTGATTGGTGTCTGTCTAGGATGCCGGGACGAAATTATTGAAAAAACTGCAATTGGATAATCCGGGCCAATGTCAAGCTATTATCGGGGGCAACAATGTCAGTGATATTGTTACATCTGGTGGTGACAAAAGTCGTACCAACGATGGATCGGTGGGGTTTTATCTTAATTGTTATGACATAATTTACTTAAAACGTTTAGTTCATGTTAGCCCATACAAAAAAGTGTTAAATATGTTACAATTAAAAAAGTGTACTACTAGACTTTTTTGATACTGGTCGATAAAAAATAAAACAACAAATTTCACAAAAGAAAGAAAATCGAGATAATTAAATTGGAAAATATATATTGACTAATAATAATTCATTATTATTGATTAATTTCAATAATAAATCGAATAATAAAAAATAACTTTAATTAAAATTAATAAGTATTGATTAATATTAATTATTATAATGGTTAGTTTCAATAAAAAAAATAATTTTTATTTATATTGATAAATATAGACTAATATAAATGTATTAAAATGAATAATAATATTTTTTTATTTATATTTATTGTTCATTATTATTGATTAGTGTTAATGAAGGAAGTAAATCAATGTAAGAAAAATTATTAGGTCTACGACTATCAATCAGCTGTTCCAATTCAATGACATTTAGAAAAATGAATTCTTTTTATTACTTAAGTTATTTCTTCATTATTAATGAAAAAAGTTTTCCAATATTTGGATAATTTATGAATCTCATCATAAAAACTTTACTCTTTAAATAATCTTTATAAGTTTTGAATCTCTGTATGTACTGTATACGTAGTGACGACCGAAACAGGTGATAATCTGACTATACAATGTCTGGCGAGTTAGTCGGTTGGATAAAACATCCTCTCTCGGTTCTTCAAAGGTTTTTGTGAGAGGTTTGTCAACATTATACCAGGTTTTTAAATAGAGATTACAGTTGAACTTCTAAATAAATGACAACCAATTGTGATCAGTTTTCTGTGAGTTTATAGTCTGACTGCAGTGGTTTATGTTCATAGTTTTTTACTTTCAATAGTTCGTAGTACAGAGCACCTTTTGATCTCATTACACACAATAACATTTTCCCTCGAAAAGTTGATGTTGTCGGTTGGCCTAGATCAGTCCCCAATCTTTTATCCTTTTGAATTACTAAATAAATTATTTTTTTTATCTCTAGTGGCAATATACGACAAATTCATTTCAATTAAAATTTTCAAAGTGTATTTTCGTTGGTATTTTTCTATCAATCCCTAAGGCACTCAATTTAATGAAATTGGTTGTTGAGTTAAATTCGCCATAGTCCTCATAATCCTTAGTTTATCATCTTCAGACACATTTCGATTCGACAAGTTCTTTCAGTTAAATCAGTTGTCCTAAGCATAATCAAGAAATTTAGGTTTATTGATACAACTTTTTATTGATGCCTCAAATAAAATCAACAGATATTTCAAAAATTTAATCCAATATTAAATACTTTAATTAGCAAATAACGAATGTACACGTAATAATATTAACTAATATAAATTTAATATAATGATTAATATTAATTAGTTGTCTTTTTATTAGAATTGAATAATTTTAAATTCTAATAAATTCTAATAAATCGATAAATTAAAAATATTGATTATTTTTAGTAATATTTATTTTTTATTGATTATTGTTAACGAAGGTAATAAACCAATACATTTATTATTAATAATGATTAACATGAAGTAGTTGTTAGTGAAAATTAATCGGAGATACCGGGATTCGAAACCGGGACCTTCACATGCGCATGCACTGCTCTGACTGCTGAGCTACATCTCCCTACTAATTTTCAATTTATCTCACAGTAGTAATTATCAATATTGATTAATTTTAATTAAAGAAAAAAATGTTCAATGAAAAATTAATATTGATCAGTATTTATAAATCGATTAATAATATCAATTTAATGACAATGATTAAGATTAATTATTATTAGCATCAAGATATTTGAAGTCCATAGTTTTATTTATTACTTAAGAAATAAGAATTATTACCATCTAATTTAATTATTATATTGTAAATCTTTATTTTTTAAAATTTAATGCTTACTTTTTAATACTTTACATTATTGATTATAAATTGATTAATAAATAACATGAATTATTTCTTATTATTTTTGATTAACATCAATGTAAATAATCTTTAGGGTGATATTAACAAAATAAATTGAATTGAACAATATTTGATAATATTAGGGTGTCAATATATTATGGATCAATTCGAAGTGGATTATACATTCATTATTCCACAGCATGACCTTTTTTTCAAATCGTTGCTGTTTAACAATGGAAATGCTGTTTGCCAAATGTCTAAACACTGATTTGAAGTATCTGGATTTTTAAAAAAAAATCCACTTCTCATTGTTTGTCACGATTCTCTTAATGAAGCGACATTCAAATGGATTTTCCAAAAGTTTTTTGCAGATATCCACACGTAGAGCATTTTTACACTTAAATCATGAGGTATTTCTAGGCACCGTTAGCTCACCTTTCCATGAATATGTAAATGTCTACATATTGTGGATTGAGAGAGTCCTAATTGTGTTGATAATTTTCGGGTACTAGTTGGATTCTTTTCATCAGCTTCCATCAGAGCTTCGGAATTCATTTTAGATGCCCGGAACTTTCTTTCCTTAACAGATTGGTGTTTCCATTGGAAAACTTTTAAAACCAATTATGAGCTGTACAATTAGTGATACTATTCACACCTTCCACTGCATTGATCATTCAAACAGTCTCTGCGGCTTTTACGCCTTTCTTCCAATAATGGGGCAAAAGCACTTAAAAATCATATTTTGAATCGATTTTAAAAATTCCAATTTCACTTTTAAAAATGTAAATATATTAATTTGACTTTATAATAAAATTATAATATTATAATCGCTTAAAAGACAGAAAAATCTACATACGTTCGATATATAAATTTATTTCTTGACTTTTATTAAATTAAAAATGATTTCATGGCAACCATTAAAATCCAAAAAACCCATTTTTTTGGGACAGCCTAATAATTAAAAGTTGCAAGTAAGAAAAATAACAAGAAAAACTGAGTTACAAAGATTTATTTCACAAATTTCAAGATTGCTACAATTGTCACAAACGTTACGAAATGTGGCTTGATTATTTGACATGTCTTCATTATTGATACGTTTCCGTTTCTATGAGATTTCATCATAGAACATAATGTATACAGGTTTACGTTACGTTCTTCGTGGACATCTTTCATTTGTTTTTCTACTTCTTTTTCAATTTCACCAATATATTCTGCATTCTGCTTTACACCAAAATAACGATCTGCAAAATAATAATAGTAATAATAATGAAATATTCATTGATTTTGCAATGAGAATTAAAGAAACAAACTTTGATGATTTTGGTTGTTGGACCGGTCTGATCCGATTGTCAAAGCTGAACATTCAATCTAGTTTTGTGTCCATATGTTCCGAAGCTGTTTGTTTGATGTGCAAATCATTAGTAGAAACGATATCGGACTCATTCGAACTGTTCAAATTGCTCTGGTAATAATGGCTATAGTCTCGCACCCTTTACTTTGATCTCTCGTTGTCTGGCCAGCATATTTATGCGAATTCCAGGCGAGGAATGTTGTTTCGGAGATGGCTTACTCTATTTTCATCGCAAAATTTTGTAGAATTCTTTTGGATTTGTTGAAATTCTGTCTTAAATAATGAAAAGATATACCTTTCTTGAAAAATCATATTGAGATCAACTTTCATCAGTTCTTCTGATCCAATTCAGATTTCTGTTTTATTGATTCTTTCAAAAAATCTATATTCTCAAACCTTTTTTGGTTTGCCTAATCAACTAGCAAAGTCGAGGTAACTTTTCCTCTTGATGTTCACTTGCTTTGTCGGAGTGGTAAACAAAACCGATATTTATTGATATTTCAAATTCTACAGTCAAAAATTGGGACAGTTCTTTTGTCCTGGTCTTAAATCTCGGTCTTAGAGAACTTTGAATTGTGGTCTTTTGTTGGGGCTTTCTGTTTATCTCTATTTAGTTTCGATTCATTTTTACTATTTTTTCTAAAAATGTGTTTCGGAGACTGACGAAGGTTGCTTCAATCGATTCATAATGGTTACAGGAAGCACTAGGAAATGAAATGATGATCAGTTTGGAAAACCGTAAACTGACTTGTAAGGAATATCTATTTTGTGATCGGATTTTTTGCAATGTAAAGGATTTGATTAGCTTTTCATTGATTCTATCGAAATTAGCAAGCTTCTCATTGATAAGAAATCTTGATCAATGAAAAGTAGAGGTATAGAAATGGAAAGCACGGTTTTCAAAACCCCTGGAATAGTTTTTTTTTGCACTCCATGGGAATGGTTGGAATATTGATATTTGATCTGACTTAATGTCATAACATAATCAATAAAAACTTTGCCACCTGCTCTCTGAAAATCGATCAATATTAGATTATATTTTTGTAATTTGAATTAAATAAAGATTATCTATGGAAAAATGAAAGGAAATTCTACTTGGGAGAGATTAAGAAAGCGGATTACATGTTCATATATCTGTTTCTGAGCGCGTAGCGGCATGGAATCAAGTGGACATTTCTGGATTTACCTTTACACTATATACAGAACGTAAATCAATAATCATAAAAAAATTTCATCAAAATTTCTCTGAAATATAATTTTTTTATTAATAAAATTAATCAAAAAGATATACTTGTTGATTTTCCTGACAAGATAGGGGGGGGGCTAGTAATTTATTTTCTTTTTCAATTGTTACCGGCTCAAATTATGGATTTTTCAAAATCAAAGTCACATTTGTGAAGAGTTGAAATGTTTTATTGGGCTCATTGGTAACATATTTCCAGGAAACCACCGAAGATGAGAGCAAATCGTTTACGCACGTTAAAAAGCACAGTTATTCCCACGATAAAGACAGTGCGTCACAGGCAATTGGGAAGACTAAGGCGAAAACGAAAAATTCCAATTCACTTACATCCACGACACAAACCAAAAAGGAACAGCAGAAACCGAAAAAGCCAATAAGTGGAATTATGAAGACGTTTTCTTTTTCAACTGCTGCTCCCACAATCTCATCTTCAACAATCACTGCCACAACGGGTTCCAATAAGCCCAATCAATGGGAGTCCAGTGCGAGCGATTCGCAAAATTTGACTGCAGTGCCACCTTCAAACTACAGCATTTCTCCAGGAACATCTTTGACCACATCAAATACAATTCTCACCCCTTTGACATCGGAAACTGTCAATGATTATCCATCCGATATCAAGTTATCGGTCGATAATAATGTAAGATTTTGTCATTGGGTTTTCTGGAAAATTATTAATTATTGTTGATTTTTTTTCATAAAAATAAAATATTAAGCAATTATTTTTATTATTATTATTATTAAATAATCGAATTTTATTATTGTTCTTATTCTTGTTATTAATAAGAAAATATTGTTGTCATTGTCATTAGCTTTCTGCTGCATGTTCCCATTGATTTGGTTACACGCTTTTTCATTATTGTTTGTTTTATTCGATCCTTTCAAGAAAAACAAAAAATGATTGATTAATGATTAATCTGATTAATTTCTCTCTTTTTTCTTTTAGTATAATATCCCTATCAATCCAGATTATTTTATTGATTGTCACAAATCACGATTTATAACGATTATATTTTTCGAAAGAAATTTTCCATTAATTTTATCATCTGAAATTGCTTACTGAGTTTTCCAGACTCAATGGGAATGCGATATTTGGATTTCTTCATTAAAAGTAATTAAATTGCAAAAATTATTTATTTATTTTTCGAAAGCTTCAAAATGAATTTTAACGATGAAAGCAAATATTGAGATACATTTTTTTTATTTTTGAAATTCTCCAACAAAATATTTTGCAAAACTGGAAAATTAGAAATCATCTTTGCTCTATAGTTTCAAAGAGAGTATTTTTTCTTGTGTTATTCTTCATTGTTACTTATTTGACGAGATTTCACTTAAAAATAAAAGGAGAATTCAATTTAAAAATTCCATTTTTTCTCTTCAAATGTCTGTTTTTGTTGAGTTTTAGCCATTTTTTGGATTATTCACAAAAACATTACTCTCACGGCCGATATTACTCTCGAATGTTTTTTGATATTTTGTCTAAAATTAAGACTGAAAATAAATTTTTAGTTTTTTTGTTTTTTAATTTTATATTTCTTTTTTAGTTCTTGGTAAATATTTATTATTAAATAATGAATAAAGGAAACGAAATAAAACATTAATAATTGTATTCAGAAGAAAATAAAATATATTATCAGTAATCATTTGGGTTAGAGTAAATTAAAAATTAATAATAAACAATTATAAAGATAAATAATAATAATTAATAACAATAATAATATTAATAATTATTATAAATCTGAAGAAAAATAAAATTTATAAATAACAATCATAATCTTAATACTATTAATAACAACAATATAATGATAATAATAATTAATACTAATAATAATTAATAATAATAATAATAATAATTATAATAATAATAAATAACTTCATTTAGTCTAATTAATAAACAATATAAACATTATATATATTTATATTTATGTAGTGTATTTTAATAATAATTATGCATTGAATTTAAGGAATTTTTTTTAAAAAGCAAAAGAAATTAAGATTGGAACACAACATAAGTTGAATTTATTTTTTTTACGATTAATTTTAAAGTAATTAATTTATAAAAACAATGATTTTTTCCTTATCAATTTTCATTAAAATGATTAGAGTCTTTCTCGTATGATTGATGGAATTAGAAATAAAAATGTTTAAGCTTAAAAATTAATGAATACGTTAATTAAATAAATTTAATTATACTGACATTAATTAATTAAATAATTTATTATGCTTCAATAATGATTGATGAAATTAGTTAAAAATAGTTGAAGACGAATCTGTTGAAGTCGACGTTGAACGGTAAAATGACAATTTCTGAAATTCCAATCAAAATATATTTCTCGTGTATCATTTTATTAAAACAGTTTTAAAAATTATCATTGAAATTAGTAAATTGGTTTTTTATAATTATAAATAATAATAAAAAAATATTATCAGCTAATTAGTAATATTTATGAGTTTTGAACACTTTTTATGTGTTTATAATGAAATTTTGTTCACTGCTCAGCTCTGAAATAGTTTTTATTTCTTTTTTATTATAATATGTTTTTCTGGTTTCGACTTTGTATATTTTAGACTTTAAAATTCTTAAAATTAGTTTTTTTAATTCAAATTATTAATATTTTTAATATAAAAATTATTTAATGAATATCAGTGCCTCTCAATATTTAAAAATTCAGATAATTTTTTCTTTTGTAAAGGACATTGTTAAAATTAATTTATCCCTTGGTCAATTTTTTTATTTTCTTTCTCATTTGCTTTTGGTATATTCTTTGGAATATTGATTTTATATCTACCCATCATTTTTCACTTGACTATCATCAGCTTTATATTGATATCATATAATAAAAATATCTTCAATTTTATTTTTAAAAGTTTTAATGAATCAATTCAAAACATATCAAAATCAACTGAAAATAAACTTGGGCCTTCCTCTTCATTTCTTTTCATCGTCAACCGTTAACATTTTCTTGCTGATTTTCTTCCACCAACACAATTTTCATTAAATAATAATAATTATATCAAATAATAATATAATAATAATAAATAATAATAAAATATTATGATTCTTATACGAGTAAATAAATAATAAAATTAATCTTAATAATTGCAATAGTAATAGTAATTATATTAAGTGGGTTTATATATATATAATAATTTAATAAAATTTTAATATAAATATCCCGAAAGATATATCCATGTAATGATATATTCAGATGTAATTAAAAAAATTAATCAATTTCAGACATAAAAAACTTCTTAAAATCTGTTTTGCGTTTAATTTAATTAAAAAAATATTTTGTTAAATAAACCGTTTCAATTCATCAATAATTCATCTTGATTATACTCATCACGTCGATTTCATTTTATTATTTCTCTCAGAATTTGAGACTCACTTTTCTTTATTATCTCCATTAAAATGAGATTAACAAAACGAATTTTTTCTGTGAACCTTCCAACCATCATCGTCAGTTATTGAACAGGCGCTGATGGTTGGTGGTACATAGAATATCTTTTCTTGAAAGGGTTATGCATATATTTGTGTCTAAAAACTGCATGGTTTTAAAGAAAGTTTTTATTTGTTGTGTTAAAAATGCCAAAACAGAATATTCAAAATACACGACGAGGCCGACAAAGGTCTTCCAGCATTCCACACTCAATGTCAACGGCTACAGTCCCAAGAAACTACGAGTCTGATTCCAGCTGTAATAATGAAAAGTTAATAACAGCCTTTCTAACTAAAAGTAAACTTTCAGCTGAAGTAAGTTTAACACTGGCGTGAGGGCTTATCTTTTCCGTAAGGATGCTTGTTGTTATTTTTATTACTGTGATTATTAACTGTCCCATTAACAAAGTAGTGCTTATGCCGGCTGTGGTGTTAGTATTCTTTTATTCTTATTTCTTTATGATCTGCCTTAGTTTGGCTTAATGTGCATTTAATGATTATCCATTTTTATGTTAAGCGATTTTATGTCTTTTTCTCTCTCTCTCTCATAATTTGGAAAGTGGCAACTTTTCAGAGGAAATTCATATTTTCAACAGTTGAGAATTATTTTTAACTATAAAAGTGTTTAGACAAAAAAAGTAATAATAGTCATCAATAAAATCAATAAGAAAAATCAAATGTACTGTCAAAAAATATTTTTAATAATTAAATTTGAATTAATCAATAAAGAGACGTCTGTGGAAATTGTCCGGCTTGTTGAACAATGGAAGGGCGAATTAATTAATGATAATTTTGGTTCATTACGGTTTTAGAGTATTTCCCCTCTAAGCACATTTATCAATCGTTAATTAATTATATTTATATTTAATAAAAAACAAAACAAATGCTTATTAAATTACTTGGAAATTAATTTTCACCATTATCTTTGATAAATCTTTAATTAGTATTAGTTTAACTAATTTATCCTTCATTGGTTTTCGATTGATTAATTTTTATATTATGTAAATTGATTGTGGTAATTTTCACTTTTTTAGTTTATTTTTATTTATTTTTTACAAATTTCGCGAAGAAATGTTATTTCAAAACTATTTTAAAGCACGTTTCAATGCTGAATTTCGAGAAATTTCTCTAAAATTCGATTTTGAGCTCTCAAGTCCGTGTTCCGGTCGTCCGAGTTTTGGGATTTTTTATCAGATCACATTCTTTGACCAAATCTTGATCAAATTAAAAAAAAAGCTTCGATCAATATACAAATGGAATTTTTCTCTGTCACCTAAACAGCTTAACAACTTGAAATTTTTTTCGATTTTTTTCTTCAAACTCCACAAATGTTTTTCAGTGAAATGTAAAAAAATATTTTTTCATTCTGTTTTTATTTTGACGCTGTTGATATTTATTGAATTTTCTGCTTTTTCCACAATACATTTTAGCATAACACTATTGCATTTATTTGTAATGAAAATTTTTTTATTTAATTTAATTAATAATACTTTTTTGTAATTTCTTTAAAGAAATTTTTCTATAAATTAATTTTTGCAAATCGATTATTTTCAATAAAAATAAAATCAATATTATAAAATTATGAAAAAAAAATTGGACAATGTTTTTTCACCTAAAAGTGAAAAAAGTAGGTTTTTTAATGACTTACAGAAATACACATGTATTTTTTCTGACCTACAAAATCATCTATGTTGTTTTTATAATCTACAAAAAAAGAAAGATAAAATTGACAACCAACAAATATATTTTTATTAGCAAATTCATAGTCTCTTCAAAGATATTATGGTATTGTAATTTCATAAAATCTTGAAGAAAATCAACTCGTATTAGTTTTGCTAGAAATTTGATAAGAACTGATCTATAAATGTATATATGAAATAATAAATAACCTGGTTTAATCAACATATTTTATGATATCGCATAGTTAATTACCATTATTGAATACACCATATTTAATCTCCAGTCGTTAGGTTTATAATTTCATCGTACTGGTTGCACATATTGAATTATAATTTAACAATATAATAATTATTGTATAAAATAATCTTAATATAAGTTTAATATATGCAATGTGTAAAAAATGACCTGCTCATCACCCAATGTGTATAATTTGACCTACAATATTGCAAGAGGTAAAAATAAACATTGTCCGAAAATTTGATTGATCATAATATTTTCCAATCGAAATGATCATTGAGAATTAATTGGAAATATGTAAAAAAAAGATTACAATTAAAAATAATATTTTTGGTCAAATATTCTACATTAAATGATATTCCTCAAAATTCAAAATTAATTATCAAAATTTTATTTCAAAAATTATAAAAAATATTTTTAGACTTTTAAAGTTGATAATTGTTCAAATAATGAAAAGGAAGTGCTTCTTTTTAATTTTATACATAAATGTTTTTAATTTTGAATTTATTTAATTAATTGAAAGTCTTCATACTGCTTTATTTATGAGAGAAATTGATATATTTTTATTAAATATCAATATGTACAAAGCATCCCAAAAGTAATCGAACTGCAAACGTAAATATAACTGAAATTAAAAAAAATTATTCGGTATATATAGTATTTACAAATTTTCAAGATGTCCACCTTGAACTTCAATAAAATCACGACATTTTTTGACAACAATGATATATACTTTCTGCTTAGTGTCCTCTGAACTTTTGTTCCATTCGTGCTGAATACTTTCTTTTAGTTGATCAATTGTCCTAGGCTTATTAGCATACACTGCTTTCTTTAGAACTCCCAATCAAAAATATGCAGGTGGTGTCAGATAAAAGGAGTGGGTAGAACATTCCATTGGTCCATAGCTTCCGATCCAATGTCTAGGAAATCAAGCAATGACATCAGAACAAAATCAATAAGATGATCACGTAATGAAAGTCATTCCAAGGACGACTATTCGTTGAAGGAAATGAATAGTAGCGACGATAACATAAAATGACAAAAGAAGAAATTGCATTTGTCATTTTTGATATTAATTTTTTATTTAAGTGTGTGGGTCGTTTACTTTTGGAACACCCCTGAACTTAAGGAATTTTAAAAAATATCTTTAAGAATACCATTTTTTTAACAAAAAACAATAATTGATTAAAATAATATAACAGTTAGGAAAATACGAGAAATTGTTTATAGATATTCAGAATTAATAATAATATTCATAATAGAAATTAATTAAAGTCAACATCTTCAGCTGATTTTTGCTAAGTTATTTTAATAAAATGTACTGTGTTAGAAGTACGAAAAATTATTAGAATAGGGTGGAATCAAAGAATTCTTGTAAAATGTCGATGACAATGGCTAATTGGTTTTCTCCTTTCCAGAGGTAAGCTTGGATTTTTTGTCGATCAATTTTTTTCAAATGCCACACTAATATAATCTCAAAATCAGTAATTCTCTTGATGGAATTCTACGATATTTAAAGTTTGTTATATAGAATAATTCTCATATTTTGTCTATTATTAATTACACTTAAAATTTTTGACTTCATTATGTTAATAAAGTCAAAAATCAATTATGGATAACTTTGTTTGAAGATATTGGAAAAAGAATTTTTAATATCTTCAATCGAGTTATTCATACCAAAATTATAGTAATAATTAATAATAATAATAATAATAATAATAATAATAATAATAATAATAATAATAATAATAATAATAATAATATAAATAACATGAATAGTAAAAATAATAATAATAAAATAATAATTATAATAATTACTAATTAATAAAAATAATTTTAAAAGTTAATTTTTTCTTGAATCCTTTTTCCAATATCAATTTAAAATTAAGCAAATTTATTTATTTAATTATTTGATAACTTTGTTGGTCATGTCAGAAATAAAACATAAAATTAATAATGAGAGGGAGAGAAATTTTTTCTTACCATTTCACAATTTTTGAGATATTTATTTATTTTTATTTTATTTTATTATCTGACTTATTTTATTTTTAATGAACATATCTTAGCTCCTCTTTAAAGAGTTTCTTGTTTTATAATAAACAGTTTTTTCGTTATATCTTGGAATTTTAATTCAGCCTCGTACGGAACTGGTGGAACAAGTGAATGAGTTTATGACAACTCATAACGGATCCATGGAGGTTGTCTATTTAATCAGTTTGTCTGATTTTGGCGGAAAAGTAAGCTGAAAATTTTGTTTAGCGTTTTCAAATCAAATAGCTTCTGTTTTTAGAGCTCATTGTTTATTTAGAAAGATCACCTCTTATAGATTTCTGCAATTGTTAAGACTGTTAAACGAAATAATTGAATTATTCTAATGTTGTCAAAGTATTAGACATAATATATTATTAATTTTGAGTGATTAATCAATGTCGATTAACGACTGAATCACTTTATAGAGACAAAAGTTACAAGCATAGAAGGTTTAGATCTATTGATTGATAAATATTATGAACTTAAAATTTCTGATGAGTTGATTATATATTTTTATATTATTATTATTTTTATTATTATTATTTTTAGTATAAATAATATTATTATCATAATCAGTATTGTTTATATTTTTATAAATAAATATTGTTTTCTTTTTATTTATAATTTTTACATTTTACTTTTAACTTTAATTTTAATATTATTAATATTTAAATTATTATTATTATTGATAGTAATATTATTATTGTTAACTATTAGTATTAGTATTATTATCTTAATCATTATATATATATATATATTTTTTTTCATAATAAAACAATAATTCACATAAGCGTACAATGCGATAGAAAATATCAATTATTTCTGATTTTCGAATATAAATATTCTGGTGCATCATGAGACTATCATTTTTCATTGCAATGTGATATTGGTAGCTTAAATCATAAAGTGGTGTAAATAATGTCGGATCGACATTTTGACCTGAACTCATTCTAAATCGGACTAGATTTACAGAATATAGAACGCAGCGGTATTTCGAATTAAATTTTATTATTTGTTGAGACGCACAAGATTTCGAGACTGACGACAAAATAGGATAAAAGATAAATTCGGAAGAAAATGAGACTTAAATTTCAAAACTGATTATATATATGATTTTATCTGTAACGATCGGATCACGATTATTGGTTTTTCTCCGATCTTAATTAAAAAAAATTGAGATTATTTTTATATGATCTCAAGTTAGGGTATTCGTAATTTACGTTTCTGTAATATCTTATTTCTTTTAGTGATTATTTCATTAAATTCGATATTTTTTTGTTCGAAATAAAAATGTAGAAATAATGGAAAATAAGAACGATTATTTCGGTATTATTCCATTACAAAAATTGATTGTTTTATTCATATTATTTTATATTTTATGTATTAATTATTTTAAAAAATAAATTTTATTAATTCTTGTCAGAAAGAACCTGATTTTATTAGACTTCATTTAGACGATTGATTTTATTTAAAGGTTCGTGAAAATAATAATTTAATTATAAGATTTCTGGCAACGGTTAACGCATTTTTGGTACTTAACGAAATTCTCAGATCTGATTGAAATTAAAATAAAGCAGCAGCGCTGTACAATTTAAACGGATATTTTATTTAATATAACTCACATGTTTCATTTATTAAATAATTATGAAAATAACATAATTCAATGAACACGGAATTTATTTTACTAACATTCATCCTTTAGACCCAATTTACAATGTACCACCATAAATCACTCTTCATATACCAGCTTCGGTACAGAATACTGTTTTCCACCGAATTTCGTCCAAACTTTTTTGATCTGAACCAACTTTACATAAATCTAACAACGTAACATGGATCTTGTGAAGTAGAAAATTAATTTTTATACACAAAATCACTCTGTTTATGATTGAGGATTGGCTTTTCATATTGGCTGTGAATTGATACAGTAGGGTTCTAAAAAGCTAAGGCTTTAAAGAAAAAAGGAATATTTATAGATGAACTAAATGCAAAGGAGGATTCAAATATATGAAAAGGAGTCTCACACGACACAAAAGGAAGCACCATATACGAATTTCATGAATTATTAAGGTCCAGCATTCAAAATAAATATTGAAATTGACAGTAAACGTTTTATTTGAAAAAGATTCATTACTCTAGACTAATGATAATATTGGAAAATATCAGAGGTAAACATTACATAAAAGATCATACTCATTTCATGAGCATATTTGTACTATGACTATGGGTTTAGAATTAATGTCTTAAGTTTTTATTTAAACAATTTCGAAATTTAATATTTTATTATTGATTTATTTAAAAAATGTGTATTAAAAAAATATTAAAAACAAGTTAAAAGTTCTTTTGAAATGTGATATTTACTTTTCTTTACAGAGAAATAATTATACACCCTAGAGATGTATTGTATTATTTTATTTTAATGTTAAAGATTTTAATTTATCGATATTTTTCATTATTATTAATATTATTATTATTAATTATTATTATTAATAATTATTACTATTAATTCTTATTATTATTATTATTATTATTAATATTAATTATTACTATTAATTATTATGATTATTATTATTATTATTATTATTATTATTATTATTATATTATTTAAAAGTATTGATAGTGGTTTTAAGATTAATCTTTATTTATTAATAAATGCTTCATCATTTATTCTCATTTTTTCAATGACTTCAGCAAGTTACTGATCTGTTTACAAAGGAAAACATTGCCCATATTGCCGTCGCTTCATTTGCCGATGTAAAATTTACAATAACTCAAATTGTAAACAGAATTCGGAAAAAGTAAATTATTAATTTGATTTTTGATCTTTTTTGACATTAAATATTCTTTACAATATGATCATCATATCTTCATTAATTGTCATAAATGTTTCTTATATATTATTATCTTTATTTTCAATAACTTTTTTCAAATTATATTTTTGATTAAAAGATATTTTGAAAGACAATTTCAATTTGTTATGTCAATATTTTTCTCTCTAGACAGTTTATTATTTATTTGGTAGTCAGAAAGTTTTTTGTACAATTAATAATAATAGTAAAAAATATTATTACTAATAATAAATAATAATGAAAACATAATAAATGTATTTCTCAATTACTTTTTCCTCGGTCTTGATACAATCGTTAATAATAATAAATTGAAATAATAATAATAATAATAATAATAATAATATTAATATTAATAATAATACTAGTAGTAGTAATGGAAATAATACAAAGATTAATAATAATTATAATTGAAATTTTAATTTTTTATCTGTGAGATTTGATAACGGAAACATCATTTCTTTGAATCTCATTCGTAACAGTTGTTTTGATGCTTTATGAAACATAAAACCATGTTAATAGTCTGATTGAGTATACCATTACATTAACAAAGAAAACGAAATATAAGGCACTGGAAAAAATCATTTAAAACTCCTTTGTTTTTAAATGTCAATGAATTCTGCAACCGGAGAAGGTTTTCTGTTAATATTGCTAATAATTACTATCAGAATCAACTCATTCTTTCTATTTGATAATTCGTGTCTTTTATGTTTCATTTTTTTCTTAAATTTTTATGGTGACATTTATTATTATTATATGAACGATTAACAAATTTTAAGAAATCAACAGCTGGTCTAAAATATATTAGGTATGTGAATTAATTCGGTCCATTCTTTAAAATACAAAAACGTTTATTATAAAAAAATAAATAACATGTACACTAATCAAAGTATTTTCCATTGCTTGATATAGAAATGTCTGATTGGCAATTGCTGGGATCCCTGACCGATCCCTTACCGAAACTTTGAATATCATATTTTTAAATCTTGTAAGAAGGATGAATTTATGTATATCAGTTAATGGTAGTCATTTCGAACAATTGTTGTAAATGTTTTTAAATGATATAAAAATTAAAAGATTTGTCTTTAATTTTAAAAAGCATGCGATTAAATATCTCAATCTGCTTAAGAAATATTTAGGTTTACTTTCCGCGGGGACTTATGGGACACCCTGTACATTGTAATCCTTTAAGTTTTTTTTTCAATAATTTTTATCTTTTCATTTCATTAATCAATCTTATTTTTAATCTTGCTCAGATTTGTATTTTATAATTAATTAATTAATTAAATAAATGATTAATTTAAGTGAACCAGACGAGATGAACTTCATATTGGTTTTGATAATGAAGTTTTGTAAATAAAGAAAACTTAAATAATAACAGTACTATGGATAATGGAAGGATTTCTTAACGATTTATCAGCATAAGGGATTAGAATTTATTGATTTTCCGTCAAATAGGATTATTGGGGATTACACGGGAGAGCCCACTAGGAGTTATTGATGAGTTCCATTAATATTGGTTTCGTAAGGCTTTCGATATCTAATATCAAATTTATATTTGTTATTTGATTCTTTTGAACAATACTATCGTTATTTTTATTTACTGATTTAACATATTTAATTATTAAAAAAGTAATAATTTTAAATCATTTAATTTTTATTATTCTTTTTTTACTGTCATTCCAAATTCTTTCACTTTTTAAAATTATATAAATATATATTGTTGAATGGTTATAATTACTTGAAGTAATAAAAATTAATATTAACCAATTTTATTCTGGAAATTAGCAATAAAATAAAATCAAAAAGGTCAATATTTTTATTGCTTACATGGACCTAAATGATTTTTTCTGTTTTCTAAAAAAATAGAAGTCTGAGATAAATATTATAATAATTTGTGCATGTCTAATAATCTGCGGAATTGAGATGATACAGGTAGTAAATTTGATGTCTGTTATTGTCGTCTTAATATCGGAGTTGCATAATTGTCTTATTTATGAATCTGAGAATGACTTATTTGATACAGTTGACATTCCATTTGACTGAACTCGTTTCCCGTGTAATAAAGTGTAATAAATTCTGATAAGAATTCCAGGAAACACACTACGTATTCTAAAGAGGGGGATGTACGTAAAAAATGAAACTGGGCTAAATTATTACTTTGTGGACACCTTTAGCAACGCAGAAACATAAAAATATCCATCTCTTTCACATATCAATCTGTTTTATCATTCTAATCTTAGGAAAAATCAAAAAGTTCTAAATTCGTTGATAAAACCGCCCGCTTTAATTGTTTTCTTTTTTTGTTGATTTATCACATGTTCCCATTTATATCTAGAAACTTTATTTAGTTTATTTATTTAATTATGAAATTATGTTGCATGGTTGTTTAATTTGATCATTTTTTTAAATTTATAATAGCTTCTTTTATTTTCTATTTCTTCAACCTTGGCACCAAATAATCTTTTCAAATATTTTATTCTTAAATTCTTATTTTTAAAATTTTTTATCTTCATTGATCTTCTCCAACGTCATCTAAGACATACCAAGTTTTCGATGACCAGATTTTTAAATGAAAATAACCATTTTTTTAAAAATATAATGACCATATCAATTATTCTCCATCAATATTTATTCCCATAGACCAGATGTCATTAAAATTTGCTTACTGGGGGGTGACAGTCACCTTTCATCAGTACTACGGGTCTTTGTGGATCAAATGAATTTGAATTATTCTAAAGAAATTGTCAGTTGCTTTAGATTTTTTCTGATTCCAATTACCGGTTTCTCCTTGTCAAGTACCAGCTCCATTTCTGCTAGTCCGTTCATAAGTCAAGGTTAGTAAAATGTCTTTTATGATTTTTGAATTTATATATTGATTTAATTTTCTCATGTTCTTGTAATATTGATTTATTAGTATTATCGTTTAGTTTTCACATTATTTTGGAGAATTCAAATTATCTATTTTCTACACATATTTCTGAAAGGAACGATTTCATCTTCTACTGTTCGTGTATTCTTTTCAGAACTAATTACAGCTCTAAATGTAGACATTGATCATATATTTATGTGAGATATTGTCTAAAATGATTACCATGTC
Source organism: Bipalium vagum (assembly GCA_037834085.1). Taxonomy (NCBI): domain Eukaryota; kingdom Metazoa; phylum Platyhelminthes; order Tricladida; family Geoplanidae; genus Bipalium; species Bipalium vagum. The sequence goes on from JBBMKC010218352.1 coordinate 19,620, forward strand.
AAATCTTTTCTAATTTTCGATTTTTTCCAATAAAAGATATAAATATTTTAATCTGTTGAAATCGATTAAATTTGATCAGATTAATAAATGAATTTTATCTTGATGTCATAGAATGCCGGTTATACATATGTGTTGTATATGTTAATGTATAAAATTGAAAAGTGTAACCAATTCATTTTCTAATTGTAAAATCATTCCGTTGAAAATATCCAATATTTATATCAATAATGCACGTCAAGTGGTAATTTAAAATCTCATTCATGAAAAATGAATACAAACCGTTGGTTTCGCCGTCTATCTTTCTCTATTCTTATCACTGCTGAACTAAATTCAACTTAAGAAACTTCTTTCACTTGTAGAGACATAATATCACTAATTTTCCGATTTAGAATCAAAGATAAATATTGTCCGAAAACCACTAAATAAAATTCAACTTTTGCATTCCGTCATTGGTGTACATATGACATTGTCTTATCAATAATTTAGTCAAAAAATAAAATATTACTGGAATACATATATACAACTTGATAATGAAATTTTGCCCCACACAGACTACTCACCACACCTCTCGCCTACCGATTATTATTTATTCAAACATTTTGGCAGGTTCTTCATCGAGAGAACCTTTTTCAATGAAGATGATTAATTAAAGTCTTTGAAAATTTTGTACCGTCTACAGCTCAAGATTTGTATCGACTCGGGATAAATACACTTGTGACTCATTTGCAGAAATGTGTGCAGTGTAATGATTTCTATTTTGTGAGAGCTGTGATTTGTTCATTTGAATTTTAATGTTAAAAACATCCATGATTTCTTTACAACCTATTATTATAAACATATAAATTGTGTTTATAAGCTGTGTTTCTTGTTTATAAATGAATATTAAAAAATCGGGATGCTATCTTTATAAAAATTTATTGACTTCGTATCGAACAATTCCTGGATGGCAATATTTACAGTTTCATAAGAAACAAACTTCTTCACGACCATGGAATATTGCATTGCCTGAAACAGATGATAGTCAGTAGATGCAAAGTCCGGATTTTGAGAAGGATGAAATAAAAGTTCCAAGCTAAAGTCGTTAATTTTTTGGGACCTTTCTTTACCATATACAGTTGGGTATTACCTTGAATCAATACTTCAATTTCCGTTTTTAAAAATCTCACATTACACATTCACAATTTTTGTTTTATCAGATTGCAGTATCCTCTTAGTTGACTATCTAATACTCAACATTATCCTTTCCAATTAATATTTGGTTTTATGGTGATTGTATGTCTTTGGAAGGTTTAAACCATTGCATTTACGAGTGCAGTTGTCGTATGTAGCCCATTTCTTGTAACCAGTTTTCGGAAGATTCAGGAAGTGTTTCCGTGTACTGAAATAAGTATTTTGCCAATTGAAAGACTTTTCATTTATTACAATTAGTAATTTTATAACCTATCTTTATTTCTATCTTGTTCTCTTTATCAATCTTCTTTAAATATCAGCGAATTATTTCCACATTGATTTTTAATTATGTAATTATTAACTCATTCACTGGAATTTTTTTATCAATCTTTTGCAATCATATTTTGACTACCTATACTTATCTTTAGAAAATCTTTGTACCTTAAAATTTTTGATTTAGACTTTTAAATATGAGAAAAAAGGTAATAAAAAATTGTAACATACAAATTATATTCTTCAATTTTTACTTGACTGTTACTTATATTTGTCAAGCATTTCAATTTTATAATTGTGGTTAAGTGTAGCACTCATTATCACAATATTGACCTTCACTTATAATTTTACATGTGTTATTATTATTATTATTATTATTATTACTATAATTTACGTGAATTAAAGGAACCACAATAAATAACTGTATGGCTCGAAGACTTTGTTCAATTGATTCTAAATATGCTTCTCTTTTTGCTGAATTTATTCAGCTGGAAAATATTTCATCTTCATATTCAATTGTGGAGCGAAATAATAAATTTCTGTTTGGGGTCCATGATTATCTCCAAGCCAGTGGGACTTTACAATGTCCTATTGGTGATTGTCTGGTTGCATGTAGTGTGAAACAGCAAAATCTTACTCAAGGTAATTTCTGTCTATTTTTCTCACTTTTCCATGACTATAATAAATTTATAATAATGATAATAATAATAGTTTGTTGCAATTTTTTGTTATTTTTATAAATTTCAAAATAAGTTTTTAAAACGATAAATTAAGAGTTTTTTAATATTTCCAAAGTTTTGGAACATTTAAACCATTTGCAAAAATTTATTTCTGAGTTTTTTGACTTTAATTTTATAGAAAAAAATGTTAATTTTATGGAATATTGAATATCTGGAGATTAAGAGTGACGAAGATGAGAATTGTAAGCGAACAATTTTTTTACTTTTAAATCTTCAATGTGGATGTTATATGTCAGATTTCAAAATCATTCCGTTTTGAAAGGTCACAGTACTTTTTTGTCATCGGAATCTTATCGCAAAATTGATTAAAATAGTGTAATAAGTATTTCTCTGACAACTTTAAGGGGTTCCTTTCTGATCCAAAAAATTAGATGGGATCCTTTAATATTCATATTCATTATTTTTTCAGACAGAATTGTTGAAAATATGATTCATTTCTTCTTCAATGAATAAATGTGGTATGAATTTTCCATATTTTTTGAAGTTCTTTTTGTCTCTCGCTCATTCTTTCTTTAATCTTTGTAAAAAAGTGATTTTTCTGAATTATGATCCTACACTCAAATCGAAATATCCTTTATTAAAATAATATTAGGTACCGGAATACTTAATGTCGTTTTTTTAATTCACTTTAATTATGACTATTTTCTATTATAAATAAATAAATAAATAATCTTGCTTGATTATTAAACATTGGCATGTTCTAAAATGATTTCATTTAAAATTGTTAATTATATCATTTGTATCTTTGTATATTTGTATCCGGGTTCTTTGAGAAAGGGATTTTTTCTCTTATAGATGGGAAACAGTTGTTAAATCAATTGGTGATTATATTTTTTTTATTTGTTTGTTCTTGAATAAAAACATTGTTCATTTAAAACTCTTGATGAAAAAACGAAATTAAGTATTCTGGTACCTAATAATTGAAAAGAACCCTAAGTAATTTGAAAATCAACAATATATTGCCTTAGTGTTCTACATTTATGAAACAAATGTACATCTACCAGATCTTTCAAATAGAATTTGTTTACTTTCATAATAAAAATGCAAATGTTGACAAAAAATAAATAAAAGTCCAAAAGCCAATTAATTGATATTGTACAAGGTTTGAGAAACTGCACAAAAATATTGAAATTATTATACAAACCAAATGAAAATAAATAATATAATATTATTCTCTTTGATTATTTTAAATAAAAAGATGTCATTTTTAAACATATTTTAATCTTAATTAATTTTCGATAATTATAAAGAAGGGGCGGTTTTGAAATTTTCTTTTTGTTAACCATTATTGGAACGCGAATTCCGTTGAACATATTTTCTTTATTAATGAAAAATTCAGCATTTTTTCATTTTTCATTGCGAATTCAGAAATTTTCATGCCTAATTAACGATCGCGAACGTGATCAATGAATTTTCCCATTAAATATACCGGAAACAAATTTTATTGATTGATCACTTTATAGTTCAATAATGATCTACAATTTCTCATACATGCTTTATGGTTGCCTTAAAAAGATACGGTCGGCCACATTGTGTGAAGAATGTCAACTGTGTAAAAAATCAAAAACACCATACAATGACTGAAGCTGAAAAATTAATTAAATAAATATAAAGAAGTTAAAATCCAGATATTAAAGAGATGCATGTTATGGAAAATGTGGTTGGTTAGGTAAGACCACCTGAGTGCTTCCGTTTCCTTGACCAATTTTGCCTTGTGAGATCGAACGCCATATTTGTAAAAAAATCAACCATGTCCGCTCATCATCCTTCTTTGTTTTCAGTAGCAATTATTGTCGACCGTTTCACTTTCTCGTCAGTGTAAGTTCTTGATAACGTCATTTTTACAGTCCTAAATAAACATTATTCTGGTTAAGCCTACGATTTTTGCGTTTAAGATTCACATCCTGTAATGAAACTCTGTAGAAACCGTGTGATATTAATTTGTGATATTTCTGCTTGTTTTACTGAATGTAATTATTCATTAATACTACAAATTACACGACAAATTTGTAAAATGCTTTAAGAAACCTGTAAAAGTAAGCAATAATTTATGATGTCATCAAATCATTATTTCACAAACTTTTTTATTGATATTGATATTATTGTTATTATTAATTATATTGTTCTTTTTATAATATTGAACTCAATTTCAATGAGTACCTTGTAATAACCATTTGTAAATACTTTTTTCTACTGTATTTGTGTCAACATATTTTGAAGAAAGATTTTTTCAAACAAGTTCATTCTTAGGTTAAAGTTCTTTAAACGTTAATGTTTTTTAAATGTAACAAAAGAATTTTAGAAATGAAATCGAAGTAAAAACAATCATCATAAAACTACGATTTCCTAGAAAATTTCGTCTTGATTTAATGAATGTTTTGAATGTTTCTTCAAATGATTTTTACAAGTTTGAATGATTTTAATAATTTTGGACGAGAGATATTTTTCCACTTGATGCGACGTCGTTGTATATGATAATTTGTAAATTGATGCTGCTGCCGCTTCTGTTGCACATGCGTATATTTACGTTTTCGACCCACAGATATATTGACAGAAATTTGATGCAACGGTGATAATGGCGGCGGCGGCGGTGGTGGTGGTGAATGAAATGGATCTTTTTAATTGACAACACATACTCTCACATGCACACACACATATTTCAATTTACACACATCGCTTCATTTTCACAATCATCAAATGGAATCATGGCATTTCTTCGATTCAGACTGTGAATCCAGCACTGAATCGTTTATTCCCTTCGTATGCGAAGTCAGACTGGGAGAAACGACGGATATCGTTTTCAACAAGACAGAAGGGAGCATGGACGATCAATGGCTGAACAGCACAAGCAGCTCTCCACCTCGCAGTCCAATCATTGGGAACGTTGAGACAAATATTAAGTGGGCACTTTTTTCTGTAATTTTCTTAAAAAAATGATTGTTTAAGTTTTATTGAGAAAATCTCTTATTTTTCATTTTTAAAGTCATTGATTTTGCATTTTAATACGTATTGATTTTTACTTAAAGATTTTATAGTGAAATGAGGATATAATACATAATTGGTGTCTGTTAATGTTTTGAATGTTTTGATTTTCGTGTTTATGTAGAAAAATTATTGATCTTTGTTAACCTTAGGTACGGAATTTGAAAACAGAAAAAATTTTGATGTGATTTTAATAAAATTAAAATTTTTAGATAGTTGAAACGAAAGAAGTTGAATTAAGTCAAAGACAAATAATTTCTGACTAATTTTGTTTTTTATCTAAATAATGAATTTAATTTATTAAAATTAATTCAATCCATTTTGTTGTATCTAATAATAATTATTATAATAATTAATATGAGTAAAATTTATCTTTTAGGCATAACTTATAATAACAGTAATCGATTGTTAATTATATTATTTTCCTTTTAATATTGATTTTTGTTTTATTATTAACCAATGAAGTTTAATAATTAAGAATTACATTATTATTATTTTTTATTATTATAGTTATCATTATCATTATTAAAGGTCTTATCGACATACTATTTTAAATTCAGACTTAAATCATTAATTACAAATATTAACATCAAGAGGTTTATATGGACAACAGAAATTTTATTATTTTTCAATCGTAGAGTATAATACAATGAGATTTTCAATTGTTGATTTTTTAAAACTATTGATTTAATGTAAATATAAATGTAATTATTAAATTATTGATTTAATTCTAATTATATAAAAATATACTTTATTTAATATTTAAAATGAAGTTGTTATTATTATTAAATCTTAAATAATTAATTCAATTTTAATAAAATTGTATTATAAAAACTTACAATATCATATATTTTTATTTTTAAATTAGAATTTACCGTCTAATAACATGTTCAAGTTTATTCAATGACTTCGTTATGAATCTGGATGTGATATCATTATTTTTAATTGTAATTTTTAAGAAACTTTGATCATGTTTATATTGATTTTATTTTATTTTACTTGAAAAAATCAATTTTAAATATATTCAAGCTCTACGATTGAACAGAATAACTTATTTGGTTTTTAATTAATTTTTAATATTAACACTTACGTATATTTTCTTGATCAATTAAAATATTATTTCGAAGTCTATAAACCTAATATACTTTTATCAATATCAAAATCATATACTTCATCACTTGTACCCTGAAATTTAAAAAGAAATCTTAATTGAAATGAAATAAATTTTTGATTCATTTTCGGGCCAGATACAATTTTTAATTCTATTCAAGTGATCATTTATTATATCGAAAAATCAATATTTTACTCATTCATTTTTAATAAAAAAGATTTTTCTGCAATTGAAAATTACTTTATGTAAAACAAAATCGTTTATTTTTGATTGATGCTAACAGGGGTCCGTTTGTTATAACATCTCCGGTCAGTATTAGTACGACAATGCCATTTAATGCAAATATGCAGAACGTAGTGGCGTCGACTCAGCCAAATAATCAGTCATCATATGCCATCGTCCCAGCCAATGACACGTCTTTAGAACTACAATTGGAGTATTGGACTGATCATTCAGCAAAAAAGGTTTCTCTCAAATCCGCATTTCGCCAAATTCTAGTCAGTCCGATAATATCAACTAATTTTGGTCTCAATACACAACATCTGTTGTCCCTAACCATTATCAGTCGTGAAAAGAAGCAGAAAAGTAAACATTTTTCTAATTCACTTCTTGTAAATTTCTAATAATAATAATAAAAAATAATAATAATAAAAAAAACTAATATTAAGTCATGAGAATCGCTAAGAAAACTAAACACGATGCCGGGGATTCCAAAAAGGAGACTTTTGAAGATGTGAATCGAATACTTTGTACAAGTAAAAGTCAAAATTCAGCAATAAGAGGTTGGTAACATAATCATTTATTATTATTAAAAATATACCTGCTTTTAATAAAAAAAATTTTAACTTATTTTTCGGTTTGGAGTAATTCAATTTTATTGATTTTTATATTTACTATTTATTGGAATTATAATTTCTACAAGAATTCTACAAGAAAAAAATGTGAAAGAATTATTTGTTTTATTGATTTAATATGTCGGGAAATGTTTTGTCTCCATTTTAATATTAATATTATTTTTATATCACTATTAGTGGTAGTCACTCAGAAATCAATTATTAATTTAATTTAGAAATATTAAATTTCAAATGAAAATTTTAGTCGAAACACACAAAAGTAATAATGTTTCTACAAAGTCATGTACATAAAAATTAATATATATGAACAAATAAATAAAGTTTTCAATATATAAGTAAAAATCGATCTGTGCACATCCAAATGTATTGCTCAATAATTATTCATTAAAATGTATAAAAAATCAATATTATTTTATTGATATATCACACGCAATTAAAACTAAATGAAATGAATTAATGAAATATTGAAAATTTCAATTCTTTTGGCCAAAATTTTTCTTTTTTAAGACCAAAAATATAATTTACAAATATACTTTGACAATCGAAAACGAGTTTTTTCCCAAAAAAATTTTTTCAAAGTTTTTCCAACTTGTAAGTCAATACAATTTGATTTTCATTTAAAGTTACCAATTTTTCGAAAAAAAATATTTAATAATGGATACTTAAATTAACCTCTTCGATAAGTTTTTTTTCAGTAATTTAATATCCATTAATTCTCTCATTATTAAATTCATTAATTATGAAAAATCAATAATTGTTTTAAATTAAAAAAATTCTTATGACACATTCTCATATTTATTTTATTATCACAATGGAAAAGATTTATACTATTTTTGAAAATCTCTGGAAACTTTATCTTTTGTTTTTCCGATTAATGTATTGGTTAAAGTTGTCTGGAAAATACGGTTTCTCAGGTGTAATTCTTGTAACATTCCCTCCTGAAAACAAACACACTTCTGTTGCAGTCATCTGAGTTTAATGAATGAAAAACAATGAATTTCTCTAGATTTATTTTCAACCAATCAAAATTTTCCAATTGTTACGCCCAGTGCTGTCTTCGAAAACTTGTAGAAAGTTGCAGACTAGTCTCTACTACAAAACTCAAATATTTTCCTTCTAATAAGTGAATTAAATACCAACGTGAACTTCGATTTGATACGACCATTATTACTCTAGAGATCCATCCATTCTCAGTAATCCATCTTTCCTTTTATTGATAAATCTCAACAGCAGTCGTATTGAATAAAAGTCGTTTTGTAGAATGAGAAGAATTGAATTAATTAACAACGTTATTTGAGTTCTTTAAAATTAAATCTACAGCGATCTTTTCCAACATCTCTTGGCCTGAAAATATTTTCAAATTTATTAAATTTTTTTATTAATTTAGCGTATTTTATACTGAAAAATGAAAATTGTAAGAAGAATCAGGAAAATTGATAAAAGACATTTGAAAAGAAAAATAATCTGATCACACTCGCAGACAATTTTCTCTATCACAAAAATCATGATTTCTGAAATTATCATGGCTCAATTTAAAGGATAAGAGACAAGAAGTCAATCATTAAAGGATATTGAATATTTTTGTCCCAGAGCGATTGACAGTTAAATAATTAAAAAGAGAATTGTTAATATTTTTACCAATGGGTGGTGTAAAAAAGACCGGGAATATCACATTAGATTTCGCCAAATGTTAAAGGAAAAATCTTATGTTAATTATTTTCTGTCGACGTAAAAAGTGAAAATATGGTTGAGCGAACAAATCAATAAAGCAGTAGCATGAAATTTCTTTCTGCGAATTTTATGAATATTTTTTGCATTCATAGGAAAAAATTATTTTAATCTCGAAAAACTTGGTAAGTATTGATTTAGACTATTGAAATTAATGATAGGGAGGCCTTGTTGATAATTATAAAAATATTATCAAGTTTATTGATCAAGAATTTAAGCTGGAGTGGGTCTATGGTTTTATATTATTTCTGCATAATAATGGTGCTGATATTTATTAAATTGGAATGGCTTATTATTGTGAGTATTTAAACATATTTTATGATTTTTAAAGTTAAAGGGCCTCAATATTTAAAATGATGTTTTAATAAATTGTTATGATAAAGGCGCATTATATTAATTTAATAAATATCGGAAGTTTGTTTAAGTCATTAATTTTTATGGCAGAATATACCTTAAAAACTATCTCATTTTTTTGAAAACGCAGCTCAAAATTATATTATTTTAATTAATTATTTTTCATTATATTTTTTGATATATTTATGTGTTTGTAAAATATTGATTGCAATGTGAATTAATTTTTATTGTGTTCTCTTTTTGTAATTGAAGTAACAATCGATGGAGTCAACTGGACCGGTGTTAAATTTTTCCAGCTGAGTCCTTATTGGAGAACACAGATCAAATCGTTCCCAATAGCAACCTTCAACAGTTAATTCTGGAAACAATTTCCAAAAAAATCGAAGTCGATGACAACGGAAAGTGTTTATTGATATTTTTGACAATATTGACAGTAATCAATCAGTATTAATTTCGATGTAAAAATATTTGATGCATGGGGCTGATTTAATGATTTTTTTTGTGTTTTTTTTTCGTCATTGTGTTTATAGAGTCGTGTTTTTTGACACACCGACACACACAGACATACTTCTCCGATAATACTGGTTTATCTTTGTTGGCGCCTCATTTGTTGTGCAATAATTTTGAAGAAAAAAACCAACATTTCAAGCTTGTCTTGTGTTCTGTCTTTGATCGATTTGACATGTGCAATTTTGAACCATCCACAAGTGGTCGTTGCGATTGGCAGATCTTTACGTTTTGAAATATTTAAAATAATCAATATAATTTAAAATTATATTATTATAATTACAAATTATTTTTATTAATATTATTAATGTTTTTTATAATAATAATAACTATTATATAAAATTATAATTATTTTGATTATTATTACTATCATTATTATGATTGTAATTATTATTACTATTTTATTAACTTATCGTGCTATGAACAGTGATATTATTTTAATATTTCAAAAAATTGATGGTAGAAAGATAATAATAATTGATATTATTTTATTATTTTATCATTTTGAGCAAGATAAACATGTGCTAAATATAAATTTCTTTTATCTATTCATATTTTTCAAATTATTTTGATTTAATTTTTATAAAATTAGTTTTTTATTTTATGAAATTTTAATTAGTTCTGTGTGAAATATTTAAAAATATTATTATTTTATTAAATTAACTAAATTCATTATTGTAATAAAATTTTTTTCATTTTATTATTATTATTATTATTATTGATTTTTATGTATTAATTAATAATAATAGTTTTTATTATTATCATAATTTTATTATAATAATTTTTTATTATGATTATTGGAGATATTAATTAATAATATTTATTTATGTATAAATATAATATCCAATTGTCTCGTTTGTTTTTTAAACTCTTTGGCATATTTCAGTTTAACTTTGTTTTTTCAATATTTTTAATTTTCTTTTTGTTGAAGAGTTGTCACGATTTTCATATACATTTTGCATTTTATCTCATGCAAAATAAATAAATAATGATTGATATATCTCATCTATAAAACGTTTTTGTAATACGATAAAAATTGCACCTCGTCGGATAATTTATTTGTTTTCTTCAATTGATTTTTATGGAAATATATAAATATAAGTTAAAATATTCATCCGTGGACATTTTTTCATAAATATCGTAAAATCGTGATTGAAGTTTCGTTTTTTATGTATAGAGACGTATTGAATTAAAGTAGTGCTTGGTTTTTAATTATTGATTCGTTTTTGATTTTTTTCCAATGCTTATGTTTTTGTTTAAAAAATGTGGAAGAGATAATAATAAAATAAAAAATCCACTTTATTATCAAAATAATGAGGATTGAATATTAAAAAATCAAATGATGTGAAAAATAATCCATAGAAAACAATGCCGGCCGAGATTTTCACTTGTTTTATTCACTAAAACATTCTTTGAATGACAGAATGTTCGATTCAAATGAAGGTATTTATACTTGATATGGCAAATAAATGTTCTAAACTGATAAAATTTTAAGTATCAGCTGTTTTCGATATATTGCAAATTGAAATTTCTGTTATTAATAATAAAATTTCCCATGGATTTTAATAAGAAACACTGGCTTAACTTTGCGAAACACTTAATTGAATTTCATAATTAGGTAAGTGAAAAAAAATTTAAATATTTACCTGACTTTAATTTTATAATTGGTTGAATTTATCAATCCAAGTTTTTTTTGCTTCAATTTGAAATGGTTTTATGGATCTTCTTCTTGATCCACTCTTTAATTTCTGCTTAAATCTTCTTTGAGTTTCATAAACTTTGATTATTGAACATGTAGTGTATTTTACACCAAGCATTGAAAACTTTTATTAACGTAAGTTTTACCATTAACGTAAGACTACCATTATATTTCGGATATTATCAGATACTGTCATAGTAGAGGTTTGATTTAGGAAATTAAATACTTAAATTAAACAAAATATAATTCGTTAATTTACACTGAAATAAAAATAAAGAAATTAAATTACACAGTTATAAGACATGACAAAAAACGAAATTGATTTTTATAATTACAAAATCAAGTGGCAAATTGGTGAAATGAAATGCCAAACCATGCATTGAAACAGACAAATTGTAAAAAAGCAGGACTGGAAGTAGGATAAAAATAATGTAAGGCATAATAATAGGTATAGTTAGCAATATTAACGATAAAGAAAATGAATATTTTGAAATATAAACTAAAATCTAACTCAAAAAGATTTAAACGCTAGTACAATTTCAACTTATAAAAACTAAAAATTGTTCATTGCGACTTATATTTTAATTAAAAAGTGAATAATGTTTGTTTAAAGTTAAATTTAATTTTCATTTTAAAAGTTTCAACCAGCTATTTCGGTTGAACTGCAAACAAAAGAATGTTACTAATTTAACTCTTAGCCTCAAAGTTAACACTGCATCTGTTGAGAAACTTAACAAACGTTAACAATGAAATCTTAAGTAAATATTGGGTTGGCAATTAAGTCCGTTCGGTTTTATAAATGAAATGATATAATTGCTTATTGTCGAAAAAATTTATTAATTTGAAGCAAAATTTTAAATCATAAGATATATTAATCAATTATTGTTTAAATAATATCATTATTTAATCAACAATTCAAACTCTAATATGGAAGATAAAATGGTGATTTTTAGATAATTTTTTTATATTATTTTAAAAAAGGCAAAACAGTTGCAGATGCTCATAAAGAAATTGCCGTTTATACGGGGATGATGCCTTAACAGAAATAGTTTGCGAAATTCCGTTCTGGAAATTTTAGCATAGACAATAAGTACACTCCGGTCGCAACTTGGTTACTGGTGATGAAAAATGGATTTCTTACGACAATGTAGTGCGTAAGAGATCATGGGGACACAGTTCTAAGCCACAAAAAACCACATCAAAAGAAGAATTACATCCGAAAAAGATAATGATCTCAGTTTTGTGGGATTATAAAGGAGCGGTTACCATCTGGCACTACGGTTGATTCAGATTTTTACTGGTCTCAATTAGCTAAATTGCGCAAAGAAATTTCCGAAAAGCGTCCAGGGTTTTAAAATCGCAAGGTCGTTGTCTTCCGACACGAAAATGCCAGGCCTCGTACCTCAATAATCACTCAGAAAGAATGAACCTTGGGTGGGATGTTTTGCCATATTCCCTGGACTATTATTCTTTCAGACTACCACTTATTTTGGTCGTTGCAGAATTCCTTAAAAGGGAAAACTTTCATCAATGAGGAGTCAACCAAAAGGTATCTTGATTGGTTTTTTGAAAATAAACCTCAGAAACTCTACAAAAGGGTAATAATGAAATTGGTAGAAAGATGTTGGGAGGTTTTTTATAAAGATGGACTACGCATCATTGATTGAGATTTTTTTTATCAATAAACTTTTTCTGTTTTTCTATCTTCTAAAAACAGAACGGACATAATTGCGAACCCAATAAGTAGCAGTTGAAAGAAGAACTAAAAACTACTATTGTAATGATACTGATATATTTTTCCAAAATATGTATGAATTCTGTAACAAATCAGTATATAAATATAAAAAAATATACAAATTGGAAGGTTTCACCCTTCAAAAAAATTTTCAACACTGATTTTAAGCCAACCATTTAAAATTTTTATATACCAAAATAAGGTGAGAGAATATGGAACTAAGTTTTCACAAATAATCATTAAAGAAAAATTAGTGTACATAAAAATTTAAAATTTTCGAAGTTATTCCAAATACACAAATTGTACATAAATGTCATTTAAAGTAAAGACAATATATCAATCATTTATTTAAACTGATTAAATCGTGCTTCAATCGAAGTCTGTATATGTGTTTGAGGAGCTTAATTCTGTAGACAATGACATGAAGAAAAGTAGTTAAATATCACTACCTGTCAGCTTTGATAGACACTCCCATTTCCATCAAGTGTTCTTCGGTTATTAGTGTAAGACATCGGCCTGAAAATTAAAATAAAATTATTATGTTTTCCTTCAAGATTTGCTCATAATTTTTGTCATAGAGATCACTGGTTTCTCAATACGGCATCTTATTATAATCATAATACAGCTTTAGGGATAGATATATTAAAAGCTATTCATAAATATAAGTTTTGTTTACATATTACACAAGGATTCGTCATAAAACCAAAAAGAATTAGCTGATGAATTGGTAATCAATGGTATATTTAAAAATCAAAGAATCATATCTAAAACTCTGAAAGATGTGGAATATATACAAAAAAGATTAATCAAAATTCGAGAGGAAAGAGCATAGATGCTGACCGAAATTATGAAAGAGAAATACAAACATCGATGATAAGAATCACTTATTTTTAGATGAAACGGAAGTGAATTTACATCATACTAGAAATATTCTCCCAAGAATTCTAAGGCATATAAAATGGTAAAAGCCAACAAGAACACAAACGTAAGTTGTTTAGTGGCTACTAATAAAACAGGAATAGCATGGTTCGAATTAAAAGATGGAACATTTAATGGTGATAGCTTTATGGAATTTATACAAATTATTTTATTTATTTATTAAATTTATACAAAACAAACTGGTTGATCATTTCAAATCTAACCACCAATGTGTGTTAGTTATGCATAATTGTAGGTTCAATCACTGAAAGGGTGTTATAAATTTATTAAATGAAAAGTTAATCGTTTTCTTCCGCCTTATTCACCGCACTAAATCCTCTACAGAACTACTCTTGTTTTTAAAAATCAAAGTTCGCTTAACCTGTCAAAAGGCCAACAGTAATGAGTTAAGAAAATGAATAAATAATATATTAATAAATGAAGATGCTGATTTTAGTGGTTGGCACAGGAATATGAGATAACATATGATATGGCTTTATCAAGACAAGAAATTATTTAAAACTCTCTGTTTTATATATTTGTCTTAATTATTCAGTTTTTAATAATAAAAACAATGTAATAGTAAAGATTAAATAGTCGTACCATTATTAAGACGTTGATTCTGATTTCATGTGTGAGCAACATTTTGCATAACAATCAAGTGATGTCCATTACCTACCAAAATTTTGATAAGCAACGCTTTTTTTAAAAATATTTTGAATGATAACTGTGAGATATATTGAAAATTAGTTGGGGGATGTAGCTCAGCGGTCAGAGCAGTGTATGCGTATGTGAAGGTCCCGAGTTCGAATCCCGGTATAATACCCGGTAGTATACCATTAATTTTCACTAACAATAACAAATATAATATTTTAATTTTATTAAATACAGTTCCCGTCAAAAGTCTGAGCTCACCTTCAAAAATTGAATTGATTTCATTATTTATCCATTGACATGACATCAATTTAGATATAGGTGTTTATATAACTGTGACCTATATCAATATATATTTTTTTCGTTAATATTGCAAATTATCAATATTATTCTTGTCAAATAAATACTTTTGTTTAAATAATGGCTGAATTATATGCTGAAAAAAGGATTCAAATTTTGATTTTGCACGACGAAGGTTATTCACAGAGACAAATTGTGACGAATGAATGTGACACGGGAAGCGGTTTAACGTTTAATTCAACGATATGAGTTGGATAAATAATTCAAGTCCAAGCAACGACGAGAAAGGCCAAAAGTAACAACAGTTCAAACTGATAGATTGATTCATCGGTTGTCCTGTACTCGACCTTTTGCACCAACAAATGAAATTAGATCACAACTCCCTCCAGATGCACCAGTAAGCATGAGTACCATTTCTCGACGGCTTAGACACGATTTCTAGTTGCACTCCAGAAAGTTACCTGCAATAAAGACGAGATTTTCTTTAAAGAATGTTAAAGACCGTCTTCTCTTTTGTAACAAATATAAGAATTGGAAGCCCACAGATTGGTACAGGGTTATTTTTTCAGACGAATGTAAGATCCAGCAATTCTCTCCCAATGTTATACGCGTCTGGAGACCTGACGGCACAAGGTTTGATCCAAAATTTACTGTCAAGAATTTAAAACATTCTCCTTCCGTTATGGTCTGGTCATCAATATCATATGATGGTGTGAGTAATTTTTTTTGTTCCTTCTGGTACAACTATTAGATCTACAGAGTACACCGACATATTAAACTAACACTTGCTAATTGAAACTGATAAAATCTTTCAGCATGATGAAGCTACTTGTAATACAGCCAAGGCCGTAACAGAATTTATCTCTCTTAACAATATAGAGGTACTTTTTCCATAGCCTAGAAATTCCCCCGATTTCTCACCAGTTGAAAAATGCTGGTTCGAATTGAAGAAAAAATCTCAAATCCAAATCTAACATCAATTAATGACCTAAAATGAAAATTAATAAAGTGTGAAGAAATGATATCTCGCCTGACTGTTGCAAACATTTAATTGAGTCAATGCTTAATCGTATTGCGGCAGTCATTAAAGCTAAAGAGCAGATCACAAAATATTAAATTTTTTTATAATGTTCATTCATGATAAATGTTGTGATAATAATATTTACATTTATATACTTATATTTAAATATTTACATAATAATATATACCTTTTTTTTAACTAATACGTCTTTTCAAATGTACAATAGGAATTTACATTTTTTTGAAGGTGGGCTTAGACTTTTGACGGGGACTGGAATATTTCAATTTTAAATATAAAGATAATAATATGAAAGATTATAAAGTTCTTTTCATTCGGAAATTCAATATCCATGTTATATTTATTTTAATATTCACCAAGAAAATATCGATTGAACTTTGTCATACTTTTAATATACCATTTCCGCTTGTCTTCTTCAGTTTCTTGATATTGAAGATGACAATTAAATTAAAATTAATCTTAAAACTGGTTAGACATGGGTTATCTGTAGAAATTCTCTTTAATTGGGCCTTAATACAAAAAATAGGTCTGAGTTTTCTAATCATTCAAAGATCCAAATAAAATAACTAAAGTTCTAACCCAATTCTTCTTATTTTTAGAGTGTAGAATTTAGATTAATGTCAAATTTCCCCCATCTTTATGTAACCTCGTTAAGATCTCTCAAAACTATAACTGTAGAAAACCTATGGTGAAATATTGAAATAAGATATCAAAACGATTATCTGAAGATAATCGTTTAAACTGCAAGACTTGTTATCTTAACTTCATAGAAAATCAGTAAGGTTCAAACTAATATGTTCAAAAATATAACATTTTATTCATTTAACAAAAATATTCGCAATTTTAAGAATCTAATTTGAATTTTTACTGAAAAATTTCTAGAGAAATATTATTTTATAGTGAAATATTCTATTTAAAAGATCAAAAGTTCTAATATAAATTGACAAAAAACAATTTTAATAAAATTATTGAATGACGGATAAATTATCAATTTAACAAAAAATTATGATAAAATAGGGTAGACATCTGAAAAAAAAAATATTAAAAAGATCCTGTAAAATAAAAAATTTCTAGAAAATAAAATGCTCGTGTACTTTAATTACCTGTTATACAATGACTTTCGAAATTTTTAGAGTACTTTTGACCTTCTGGCTCAGCGTGGCGTACAAGCCACTTACAAACTTCTGTGACATTCCAAAAAATAACAGGTTTTGTTTTTCGAACATTTTGCTTAATAAATCTTAAAATCAATTAAATATAGATAAAATTCATACTAACGCTTTCTTTAATTTGTTTGGAATCCATAAAATGAAAGTATTTAAACAATTCCATTTATCATAAAAGTTTTAGATATATAGGGTTTTTAATTGAAATATATAAATTTCTATTTAATTAGTATAAACTTCCAAATCAAATATATAATGTTATACTTAATTCATGTAAACTTAATTCAAATAAATTTAAAAATAAAGTTTTAAATATTTCTATTTATATCAGAAATGTGTTTTACTTTAGATTTTAATTTTATATCTATACATGATTTGTCAGCACATTAAAAAATATATCAGATGAAAAGCTGCAGACATTATAAGAGTGTTAAAAGATGCTGATATGACATTGATATGTACTCTCAAAATTTAGGTGTATCCTACATATTAGTTGCTAAAATTTATTGCGATTTTTACAAAACAGGTTAGGTTAAAAAAACTAAAGGTCGGCGGCGAGAAACTTAAAAAGCTTTTACTCAAATAAATATTGTTTTTACAATCTTTATTAGTAGAAGAATGCACTCTAATCCTAAAAAAATAGAAAAAAACTAATTAATAAGTTTTCAAAATGTTATAATTTTTCTACCAGCATACAGTACTATTTTAAACCTAATCGAATACATATTTTCGAAATGGGAAAGTATTGTACGAGCTCAAAGAGTAACAACTGGGCCTAAACTGAGGGCAATAATGGAGAATTTTTAAAATATTTTGACAATATCCTATTAAGAAAAGTATGTTTGACATGTTACCACAAACATTATTAAATGCTTAGGAGGCACAAATAGTTTTGAGGTTTGAATGAAAAGTTTGTTTTCTATGAATACTTTTCTGTTTCTGATTTCTAATCAGTAGCATGTCATCCTAATTTTTTTAGTAATAATTAACTATAGACGGTACGCCATGATTGTTAGCTTAACTGGCTAACCACAAGCACTAAAAGAACTAAAGAATAGCATATAAGCCAGTAAATATTCATTATTTTAGACCAGAAAATTATCAGAAAAACCTGGCATTTTTTCAATTATGTTTTCAATGGTAAGTAAATATGAAAACAATAAAATCAAAAAAAGAAAAAAATTTATTTCTCAATGTAGCCTCCTACAAGTTGAATACGATTTATTAAGAATTTCTCAAAATCTTTGATGCCATTGTTGTAAGCCAATTTCTCGATGCTTGCAAAATAGCCAGCCACAGAAGTAATCACGTCTTTATTTGACGAAAATCTTTTTCCAGCTAGAAATTTCTTCAGGTTTCTGAATAGAAAAAAATCTGACGGGGCCAGATCTGAAGAAAAGGATAGATTTGGAACTAATTAAAAATGAATTTTTAAAATTTTTTTCATGGAAACTTTAGATGCGTGGGCAAGTGCATTATCATGGTAGCAAATATTTTTTCCTCGACAGATCTGGATGTTTCTCATGAATATGCTGGAACAGTTTATCAAGTACGTTTGCTTAATTTAATCCATTAATCGTTTTATCTTTTTCAAGGGAGTTCATGAAAATATTATCTATTGCATCCCAGAAAATGGTGGCTAGAATTATTCCGACGGAGGGAACCGTTTTGCTTTCTTTGGAGCTTGTTAATCCTTTGCTTTTCATTCCGTTTATTGAATTTTGTTTCTAATATATAATGAGAACCCCGGTTTTGTCCACAGTGATAAATCGATTGAAGAAAATTGAATGATGTCGTATAATTTGCAAACACTGCTCCGAAGTTGACACAAGCTGTTTTTCCTGTGGCGTTATCAGATGTGGTACCAATCTTGTACACAGCTTTCTAAGACCATATTCTTCATGCAAGATATATTGAACACGTTCTTTTGAGATGACTGTAGCTTGAGCAATCTGAATCAGTTTTAATCTACAGTCTGTCAACACGATTACTTTGATATTTTTAATCATTTCCTGGAAGGTAGCTAATTTGATCTACCAGATCGGATGAAATTCGGCAATCAATTTTTAAATAGTTTTTAATGTGTGAATATTAATTTAATGTTGTACCAAAGTCGCTCTTGATTGCCATTGGACTTATTCCTTTAATATTCAGATATTTAATTACTGGTTGTATTTCTTCTTTTTGAATTTTTCTAAAATTGTTCAAATATGACACTTAAAATTCATATATTACTTAAACAACACTGCCTATTTTAATGTAATTTTGTATTTTGATTACTGAATATTAGTTTTATAAAATTTATATGCAAAGGCATAAATATTGCGCCACCATATTGTATTCAACGAACTTTTCAATCCAACCTTGTATTAGGTATATTGATATGAAAAAGAGCACAATGTTTGAAGATGAGGAATTGACACAATCACTACACGAAGACTCATGTCATACGGAAACCGAACTGTTCATTGTGTTAAATGTGAGCCAAGGATGAGAAGTATGGAAATAATTAGAGAATTAGAGAAAGGGGAATGACATAGATTAATGAAAAGAGATTTTGAAAGGCGACTTAAAATTTGTGATATCCATCTTCAGAGACAACAAAGAAAGGTTCTTGAATAGGATTGTGACAGGAGACGAGATATGGATTCCATATGATAACCAAAATCACAAATTTTTTTTTAATGAAGCCTGGCGAACCAAGTATATTAATGCCCAAACAGAATATCTATTGGTCTAAAGTGATTCTGTGTACCGGATGGGATCAAAAAAGTAATATTTATTATGAACTGTTGAAACCATCAGAAACGATGACGGATGAACATTATCAATCCCAATTAATTCGTTTGAAGCAAGCTCTGAAAGAGAAAATGTCAGAATTGGCGGACAGACATCATAAGATAATTTTAGTACACGAAAACTCCAAACCGTTATCTACCTTAAATTCTATTGTAAAAATAGGCAAAAATTTGAAAGTCTTACATCACCCATCATATTCACCAGATATTGTTTCCATTTTGTTCTGCTCGATGCAATCCGCGCATTCTGGGAATCCGTTCAGTTCCGTTGAAAACCTTCAAGAATAGATTGATAGATAGATTTTTTCAAATGAACCAAATTCTTTTTTCGTGGAATCCTTTTGTTCCTTAAAGATGGTTCAATGTCATATCTGTAAATGGAAAATATATTTTTTTAATGTTATTAAATAAAACTTTTAAAAAATGTCTTTTTATTAAAAAAGCCGGAATCAAACTATTACACTATTATCTGATCTGAAGAGGAACTCCATAACCTCGACTCCAGTACTCAGGACTAAATCACTGGTCGTGTTCCTACACTTAGCTAAATATAATTATATAGATTCATCTTAGTTTTTGACCTTGTAGTCCAATTATGCAATTGATTTACTACAATTTCTCAAATATGACAATATTTTTTGAGGGAGAATGATTGAATGAAACGCAAAAGTTCTTATGAAAAAAATTTATAAGCATTTTTTTCTTTTTATAATATTTTTTTTAATAAAAAATCAACCTTTATCTTTATAAAGGTGGATTAATTGGTGCTAGTATACATCTATTGAAACTGATATTATTTCTTAATTTATTACAACTAAAATTACGATGAGATTAACTTCAAAACAACTATAGATTTTTAAAGTAAAAATCTAATTTATAGTTAAAATATAACTTTTTTGAATGGTCAAAAAGGCAGCATATTTTTAGCCCTTTCTTTATGTATGATAATATAGAATAATTATGAAATAAAATTATCATTTTATTTGACATTAAATAAAATTAAAATAAAATTAAATCTGAAGAACTGAATTTTGAATTTTATTCGTTTTAATAATCCGTTTTGTCCATTCTGAATTCGAGTAACATTTTTAATTGATTTTTCTAAATGGAACGAGGATTCACTGAACTGAACATGTGAAAATATTTTGATAATGCAAAATTGAATTTTCCATATCCATTTTAAACAAAAACTAACATTCAATCAATTAAAATTTGGTAAACCATTTTCTTAGTAAATTTAAAATTCTCATTTAAATTATTTTATTTTACAAAAAAACCAAAATTCATTGTATAATTTTAATGGAAATTAAATTTTTTCTCATATTTTATAAAATAAATATATTTTGAATGCTAAGAACATTATTAATTATATTTTTATTATTATTCACAAATAGATTCAAAATATCTATTATTTGTACGCTAAAAATCCCAATAATAATTAGTAATTAATTAACCGATTAAAACTATTTGCTTTGAAAGGTGCCGTATTATAAATTTTTCATTAAACGTTTTTGGCATTTATAATTTTTAAATATTTCAATAATAATATTCATAATAAAAATATTTATCAATTTTGATATTCGTTGAGAATATTTATAAAAATAAAATTGATTATAACACAATTAAAACAGATTTTCAAATTTATACAGGTGGCCCAAAATTCTCAAAAGAAGTAATTTTTATATAAAAAACGAATGTATTTAATAAATTATTATAAAATTAAATTACTTAAAAAATTAATAATAATAATAAATATTAAAATATATTCAATATATAAAAATATATCACAAAAAATATACCGTCATCATATATTATAAAAATATATTATAAAATTAAAATATAATATAATTAATTTTAAAGTATAAAAATTATTAATATCTTATTGATTCATCAATCATTTTTCATAGGATTATTAAAAATAGAGAGCTATACAAAAGACGAAATGATTTTAATTTTTGAAAAATGCTTCAAAATAAATAAACCTAGCAGCTGCAATTCGCAATTTTCTTAAAAAATATTGTCGGAATGATGATTTAACTTGATCAACTGCAAGAAAAATAAAACATTCAAAACGACTAGATCAATTAGTGATGTTAGGTAATCTGGCCATCCTTCAACTAGTCGTTCAACAAAGACATCGAAGCAATTCGTGAGAGTATTGCTGAGAGTACAGGAACATTGATTCGGTACCATTGTCAAAAATTGGAAATTCGAAAAGTTCTCTAAAACGTATTCTCATTAAAGATTTTAATCTACATGCTTATAATGTTTGATTGTGTCTATAGGCGAAACCTACTGATCATGGCCTAAAAATGGAGTTCTTTGAATGGTTTATGAAACAGCAATCAGATTTTAATTTTTCGAAAAATAGATTTTCAGTGGTGAAACTTATTTATATGTTAATGGTTTCGTAAGGTGTCAAAATATCACATTTAGAGCTTAGAAAATCCAAAAGCGACTGTTAAACGAAAAATGCATCAACACTGTGTCACTGATGTGGATTTTGGACAGGAGGCATCATCGGATCGTTCTTAATTGAATCTGTATTATTTTTATAATCATATATTTCTTCTTTTAAGGCAAAGACAGGTCACAACAGCCAATTATTTATCATAGTCAACAAATCTAGATTCATCCAACTCTTCAGTCCTGTACCTTTATTGATAAGCCAAGTAACATACTAGTAAATATCTTAATTATGTGCTCTCTAAAGTTTCTATTAAATGAGTATGGTATAAATAATTAAGTAATCATCTGAAAGTTTTTGCTAACCCATTTTTTGGAGAGATTTGCATAATCATAGTTAAACTGAACTGGATTAATTTGTAACGAACAAGTGATCCCAGCTTTGACGACTTTGCAAAACATTCAATTGACAAATGGATTGTTGAGAAAGTCAGAATTCAGTTTCCGTTTCCAGAGCTGAATGAATTTTATTTATTATATTTTTTATTTATTATTTGTTATTTTCACTACCAATCATTTTAAATAACTGAATAAAAATTCACATCATTAAGACAAATTATTATATTTTAACATTTAAAATTGATTAAAACAATTAATTTCATTTCATACTGTGGTTTCGAAAAAATTCTTGATGGAAGGAAAGTTATGAAAATATAAATAATATAAATTAATATTGTTGAGTTAGCCAAGAGCACATCCCTGTTAAAATTCATATGATAAAGACCGCAAAAAGGTTAGAAGTGAATAATAATTAATAATAACAATAATTAATAAAATAAAAATAATAATAATTATTATTATAATTAATTAAAAAGTACAAACTTAATTAATAAAAAGTAATTTTTTATTTTCTAAAAGGATCTAATCTTGACAATGGCGAAGCTAAATTGCCAAGATTAGATCAGGGTCCGCAAATAGGGACCCTTTTATAATTATAGAGCTAAAAAGGGAATTGACATTCCCCATTGATAAAACTGGTCTACGATTGATTGATTGTCTGACTAGAATAGCATTTAAGGAGTTGGAATCCGCACTGGATTGCCATAAAATTCTTTGAAGAAAACCAAGTCGGAAGAAATTTTGAGAAGAACTGCGAAACTATTGAAGAGAACGGCGAGACCATTGAAGAGAGCTACATCAAAAGAAATTCAAATTTTACTTGGTACATCAATCTTTATGCCTTATAAGTGACAGGAGCTTACGATGGGTCCTGTGCTGCTAGGGGATTTTCTGAGCGAATCGGATTGGGCTCAGCAAACCACATTTTGGACCCTTCGTTCACATATCATTGTTTTTCTATCTTTAATTTTCTGTTAAAAAACCTTTAATTTTATTGACATGTTGATTAAACATTTATTAACATTTTGATTTAATTGATATTATCTGATTATTGATTGATTCATATTATTCTGTATTTTTGAATTTTGTAGAGTCATTTAACTTTTACGATTGTGTAATTGTAAAATTTTTATTTACAATTCGATTTGATTATTATGCTTTAGTGATACATTGTGGTTGTAACTTTGATAATAAAGTATTATTTGTAGTTGTTTTAATTCATTCGGTTGCGTACACGTTTTGACAAAAGTGAAGGGTCAGTAAACTTTACGAGCTAAGTGTTATGATAGGGTTCATTGCAGTACGTATTATTATATTCTTAAAACCTAAAATATTATATTAATGATATATTAATAAAATTTCGTTGAGTAAAATTTTTATTAATTTTAATTAGTAAACTTAAATTTTCTGGTATAAGAAACAGATATTTCTGAAAAACAATTACTATTTTATAAATAAATCAGTGTTTTCATCTGTCAAAGAAACACTCAATGAAATTTATGGATTTTTTATAATGAATTTTGAGAATTTCATTTAAATGAATTATAATATAATGGAAAAATTAAAAATAATATTCGATAAAGATTTTTTTTGGAATTTTTTCTTGAATATTATGAAATTTCCGATTATATTTATTTTTATTAACGATTTATCTATTTTCTTAGTGTTTATTAAAAGAAAATGTGTCAGAAACAGATATTTAATTAATAATCACATCCTGAAAATTGATTAATAATAAAAATTGAAAATATTTCCATTATTTTATAACAGAAATGGGATATTATTTTAGAATGAAATCAGAAATTGTGTACCAGATGAACAGATTGACGGTAATTAATATTTTCCAGAGAGCATTAACCGAAACTTTGTCCAAACATGAATGGGATAATTTGAATAAATAAAAATTATCATAATTATAGATATTTTCATTAAATAATCTTCCAAATTACCTATGGAATTTGTCACAAAAATAATTTTTTTGAAATAATGTTATTATTTTATATTATTGTGAAAACAAATAAACAAAAATCTCTTGTTAATATTTCTTATTACATTAGGCAAAAAGTAAAAATTGTAATTTGCATCGCAATTATGTGATAGGATATGTAAATATTTATCCTTGTTTTTGTTAATTACATGTTAGATTCTATTTGTTGGGTTTAACAGAGGCGTACAAGGTTTTAACGATTGAATTTAGCTTTCCGAGAATGATAATAATAGTAATATTTAATAATAATAATAATAATAATAATAATAATAATAATAATAATAATAATAATAATAATAAAAGGTTTTCAAAATATTTTGTAAATTATACAATAATTAAAGATATAAAATTTTATTTAACAAGTACATAATAAATACATAATTACATATTAAAAGTCTTCTCTTTCTAGACCGTTTATTGGAAATCTATGCATATGATAAAAATAATTATCACAATGATTACTTGTTAGTAGGTCTACAAATATGACTCCGCCGTTTTTATTTTTTATAATTAAAATTAAAATGAAATTATTTTTTTGTATATTTG
>JBBMKC010218353.1:0-34134 GCA_037834085.1 Bipalium vagum
AATAATAACTGAAATCTAAGGGCACTTTTGGAAATGTAAATAAAAATATCGATCACAACAAATAATAAAAATTTGAATACTGAAAGTGCACTTGATAGACAATTTCATTTATTATTTAAATTTTGATTTCATTTAAAATAATTACAATTTTTAAAATTAAAAAATAAAATTTCTATTTTGGTGAAATGAATTTTTTTCTGTGTCAAATGCGAAATTGCATTTGATTGTAATTATCGATGGTTTCATTCATAATAAGGATTTGCAAATAACTTATTTTTGTAACAATCTGGTTTTGTTTCTTTTTAAAATTCGCTTCCAGAATGTTTAATATTCAAACAAAAGCGATAATTTTTGGTTTTTCAAAAGAAATAATTACGAAATGTTTTAAAATTATAAATTATTATTATCTTCAATTTTATTAATTTTATTATTAAACTTTTTTTATTATTGTTTAAAATTAAAAATTCTCATAACCTGATTAAATTCCCTGTAAATATTTCTTTAGTTTTTTTTTTCAATATAACACCAATAGCTTCTGTTTAATAATAATTTCTATCTTATCTTTTAGTTGTATTGTGAACACATACGTGTAATGTTCTAACAAAAATAAGGATTCTTTGCTCTGTGAACAAATCTCAAGGCCTTCCAAGTACATGAAATATTTTGTAACTGTTTTCAGATGGTGGGTCATTTTTAAATGGTTTAAGTGAAGCTTTAGAAACCCCTTTATTTTTTGCAAGATATTAAAATTTCCGTCTTCCTCTATATTCATCTGACACAATGTCTAAGGCTCTTGAACTTTTCAGATCCTTTTCAAAACGGTTTCGTCACCATTTTACTGCAAAATCCCGAATTTTCAAAATTAGAATTGAATTTTTGATACCTTTCTAAAGAGGAAACTCAGATATTTATAGAAAACTCTTCGTTGATTAAATACGATTCTTTTGTTAAAACATATCCCATTTGGTAATCTTTATTGTCTGTCGTCATTAGTTTTGAGTAAAAAAAAAATCATTGTTTTTCTAACTGTACGAAAATTTCTAGGCTCTTTTGCTGTATGGTTCCGATGAACAGAAATCTTATTACTTACCCAAACTTGCAAGCGGAGAGTTACTCGGTGCTTTCTGTCTTACTGAAACGTCTAGTGGTAGCGATATGTTCAGTATGGAAACTATAGCATCTTTGAGTCCTTTTGAAGATGGATATCTTCTACAAGGCACTAAAAATTGGGTTATCAATGGTCATGCTGCTGATGTTTACATAGTTTTTGCTATGACTAAAGATTCCATTCATGAGGTTGGCATAGGTTCAAGCCCACATATATCAATTATGTTTTTATCAGGGAGGTCGAGATTATATTACAGCATTGATCGTAGACAGATGTAGTGTAGGAGTTAAAATTGGTGAAAAATACAACATTGATTGGTTGGAGAATTGCGAAGGTTCGTTTTTTGATGGAATCAAATTATTTTGAATTTAAAATTGTTAGTTGCTGACATTTCTTTCAATGAGACATTCATTCCAATTGATAAGGTGTTAGATGAAGCGAATGGTGGTTATAAAGTAAGTTTTATGTTTATTATTGATATTATCAATTTGATTAGACTTATTATTTTATATTTTGGACTTCTTTACCATATGTTGATTTATTCGAAAAAATTAATAATTAAATTATTAGGTTAGTACATAAGTTCCCGCGTTTTTAAAAAATTATCATTCTTGTTATTTTTAGCTTTGTTTTGCTGAGCAAAAATAATTATTTTGAAAGCGCTTTTTTAAGCTACAAGCATGTAATCATTATTCATTTAACAACTTAATTATACATTTATTTTTTAGCTCTACAAATTGGATATTCCAGGCAGCGAAAAAATTCATTTTCGGCATTTATTATATTTGGCCTTTGCCGTTATCAGAAAGCTACAGAAGCAGCACAAGACATTTGTGCTGTTTATGGAGCTAATGAAATAGGTGCGAGGACCGCTCAAGAATAGTACAACAAATTCAAAAAGAGTAATTTTGATCTCGAAGATAAATTTCGCTCTGGTCGATCATCCGAATTCGACGAAGAACGTCTTCAGGAGCTTTTAAAGAAGAATGGTCGCCAAAAAACCAGAGAACTTGATGAAAAAATTTACTAGACTCATCCGACAATCCTCAGACACATTCATTCGATCGGCTTTGAGCAAAAATTTGTAGATTGGATACCTCATAAACTCAGTGAACAAGACAAAGAAAATAGTCTCCAAATCGCAGCACAACATCTTGCTCGGCACCGAGCGACATGCGGCCACACGGAATGATTTCTGCAGAGAATCGTCACTGGATACGAGAAATGGTGTCTCTACTTCAATATGAGACAGAGGAAGGAGTGGGTCGCTAAAGGAGTCACGTCTAACCCAAGAGTAAAAAAAGAACTTCATCCCAAGAAAACAATGATATGTGTATGGTTGAACTGGGATGGTTTAGTACACGGTTTAGTACTTGAGAAAAATAAGACTATTAAAAAAAAAACTCTTTGTAGCCAAGTTTCAAAGTGTGAACGAAGCTATCCAACTGAAAAGTTCAGATCGTCGCAGTCATGTCATTTTGCGTCATGACAATGCACGGCCACACACAGCGAATATAGTGAAAATAGCCCTTCAAGAGCTCAAATGGGAGATTCTTCATCATCCGCCGTACTTTTCTGACCTTGTGCCAGCTGACTTTAACCTCTACCGCCCATTGTCCAATCAAATGAGGGGTGTGACATTCAATAACAAGGAGGATCTCAAAAACTGGCTCAACCAATTCTTCGAGATCGGACTGGCGATTTCTGGAGAAATGGTATCAAAAAATTGGCCGAGAGGTGGGAGCAGGTGGTGAACAATCACGGAGACTATATTACTGATTGATTTATTATTTTTAACATTAATAAAATAATAGTTGGTTTTCACAAAAAAATTTTCAATAAAAAAACTCGGGAACTTATGTACCAACCTAATATTTCTTACATATTTTATAATTTATTTATTTTTATACTTTTACTTGTTTAGTGGATTTAGAATTATTGAATTTCTATTATTTTTAATAAATAATTTTTTTTAATATTATTATTAAAATCAATACTTTAATTTATTTCACATAATCCACGAAGCCTACTTTATTTTTTTGCATATTAATTGCTTACATTTGATTAATTTAAACAAAAATTACAATTTTTTCAAGAATTATTTCAAATGCGTTTAGATTTAATTTTTTTTAAAAAATCAATTCTCAATGTTTCCTCTTGTATGATAGACACGGTAAATCCCAATTCCAATTTAACGTTAATATTTTTTTAACCTAATTCCTTTTTCCTAACTATGATTTGTCTTAGATCGCCAATCATATCCAAAACAATGCCCGATTCATCGTGGCAGCCTGTATTTCTGGTATCACGCGGTACTTTATGAAAGATCTGATTACAAGAAAAAGTAACGGTCTCATTCCGAAAGATTCGTTGATTGATCATCTTATGAATGAGTGTATCACTTACTTGTATGCCATAGAGAGTGGGTTGTACTTTACCACGCGTTTTTCTGACTCCTATTTGATACCAGAGATCGAGCTGGAAAGCGCGGCGATTAAGGTTTTCGTTTCCAATTGATTTTTTTCTCAAATCACTCTCACAATGTTCAGGTATTCAGCATTGAAAGCGGTCTTAAATTGATGAAAAATTTCCAAAACATTTATTTGTTACTCGATCGATTCTCTACACCGAAATTTCAGAAATTATTTCACCGAGTAAATGGACTCCAGAGCTTTCTGGTAGGGAAAATAAAATCGATCATCAGATTGTGACATGATTTACAACGTATGTCTAGGGTTCCAATTATTTCGTCAAGCTCTACATCGGAGGTACAATGGTGAAATTGTCGACCTTAAACATGATGGAGAACCAGAAAAAAATGAGACAACCATGGAATAATATTCCCTGGATGAAAGATGTTCTGAAGGATTCTTTGGAGCCAATCCATTGGACAGAAGATATATCCAAACAGAATTATGTCTCGGTTTTAAAATACAGTCTGTTTTTGAGTGATCTCCGAAACATTTTCCGAAAATTACAAATGGCCAAGTTTTCTTTGGCTCGAGCAATCAAACTCCACGAAAATGTGAGTACATTTTTACTTGCAATTGAGCAGCAGTTACATTTAGTTGTGAAATCTTCCAGAAAACTCTTGAATATCAAAATATTATGGTGGCATTGTCGAATTTGGGAGAGATGTTTTACATTCTATCCACTTGTGTGGCGCGATCAAACACTACTTTCGGAGATTTCGAGGTATGATCTAATTGATATTTGATTGGTAGATCTATCAATTTTTATTGGTTTTATTTATTATAATTATTAACGTGAATGATTTTTCAGCTCTAACTTGAATTATCCTAAATCTTCAATTTATTTAAAATGATATTAATATAGGATTTCCGTGGTTTGACTAATTTTTTTCAATATTTTTATTTCGATATGATGGCATAAAATGAATTATAAAAAAACTTAGACCTAGCTAGGCGAGGCTAAACTTCATAGCCAAAGTTACGTGTATTTTTTTTGAGTAACTTTGAAGTTGTGCGGTCTAATGTTATCGTGAACGGAGAACATCCTTTCTGTTGACTAAATATGGGCGAGATAATCAACCAGTCACTCCAAATGTTGACAGTAACAATTTCAGATATAAGTTCGCCAAAATCAGTCCCCCCCCAAACCACAAAACATTTTTTACCATTTATAGGTCTACTTGCAGTTGTAATTGGAGTCTGTTTAGTAGAAAGCCATTGGCGATGATGATTATGACTCTCAAATAAAAACCAATTTTTACTGGAAGTGACAATTTTCTTCAAAAAATGGTTTTAGGTTTGTCTTATTAGATTTGCATTTGAAATCATAATCATCATAGACTTCTGCTGATTTGATAAATTGTTTTTGGTTTCATTCAATCCGTTCTTATAAAGTGATCAATTCTTGCACTAGAGCCCTGTTCAAATTCATACAGAAGACAGTGTCTTATTTGCAACCATATTTTGAAAATATCTAGTAACGATATTATTTAAACAAATATTTGATTAAATGTCCGTCTAATAATTAAATCTAATTTTATTTATAAACTAATTTAATATCAATTAAGTGCGATTAAAATGGTACTTACAAAGCCACCTGTTTCTTTTCGGGCATCTAATACCTATTATATATTATTGTATTATAATAATGTTTTATAAAACTTATTTAAAAATATTTACTTTTTCAAATAAATAATAAATAATAATAGAGAAATTTAAGTTTTGAAATATTTTCTTAAAATTAATGGATAAAGGTTCCTTAAAATACTTTCCAGTCTTGCTAAGAAAACTTATCATGAAAATTAAATTTAACAAGTCTTAATTCTGGTAAATTTGCAGATCAAGTGCACGGAAAAAATTCTTCAAAAAACTCATTCAGTGATTGATGAAAGTCTAAAGATGCTACAATTGACTCTTGATGATCCCGGTGAGATGTTATTGCACAATTTATCCAGCGATATAGCTCTAGCGAAAGGTTACCCACCACATGACATCTTGGAGATGAGAAGGGATTTGGCGATGCCAGTTTCTAATCTCTTATCGTACGATGAATTCTATGTAAATAAAATAGATTAGAATCCTTTTTCTGATTTGTCTCTTTGCAATTTCATTATTTTTATCAAACAACATCAAATATTTTTTTTATTATAAAATTAGATTATCGACATAATTAGCGTGTGATGATAAAAGGGCGAAAACTTCTAAAGAGCTACAACTCCTTAATTTCATTGAATAAAATTTTTAAGAAGTGAAATAAATGGAGCGCACTTATTTTTATTACTGTCACAAACAATTATTTTCAATCACATCATATCGCCTTACCAAATCAAGCAGGTATTTAACGTCCTGAGCATTGAAAATAATTGAAATCTAATTTATTAGTAACAATATACTAGATCCTTCTATTCAATTGTTTGACAATTGGTGGCCAATTATTCTCCTATACGAAGAATAGAGCACTCCAAAAGAGGGTTAAAAGAGAGTTTCTCTCTCAAATGAACAATAACAGCTTTGGCTTAATGTGCCATTACCAAAATCTGGTCAAAAGAGATATTATCTATCAGAATGATGTTCTATAACGAAAGAAATGATTTTTTTTCTTGATGTACTGGTTTAAATAAATCTCTTAATTAACGGTAAGCTCACTCCTTAAAAAATTTTTTTGATTCACTTTTCGCAACTAGCCTGTATTCGACATTAACAGGGGTTGCAGATAAATCACTTGAATAATAATACATGTCATTTCCCTGGATATTACGAAACTTTTGTTATTAAAATATTTGTTTTACATTTATTAACCAACATTTTTATCAGTCCCTTGTTGTAATATGATTTATAACATTGTATTATTCCATGATCAAGGGGTTGCAATATATAGATTTTGAAATGCAAGTCACATATTCTTCGGTAACATTTTATAACGCTAAAGATGGATTCAAACTGTGACACTGCGCATTGCCTATTAGTAGACTTTTCTTCTTTGTACCATTTATCTAGCCACTATCTTAGGCCAAGAGTTGAACATGTTATTTGTCATTCAATTGATTTGTTGGACTCATAAAAACCAGTCCTTTAAATGCTGTTGAATTAAGGAATTTTGGTGCTTATCGTCAACGTTAATAATGTCGAATAATTGACATTTTAAAATTAACCCATTCTAACTATTTTATCGGACTGATATTGCTGGGCGCGGTTTTTCAAATTTTATGAGGTTAATACAATTTTCTGGATATTACGATATAATTAATCGGACTCTTTAATATACATAATTTTGATATATAAAAGCATTGCTTAATATGATAAGTCATTTATTACGTCTGAAATTAAATCTTATTTAATTTTTTAATTTCGCTTAATAGAATATTTTATATTTGATTTGTTTAAATTTCCACAGAAATCCGAAATTTTTAAAAAATAAATACTAAAAATATATATTCTCTCAGCCCACTGTGGCAACCATCAAATGCAATGACATCAAGATTTACGAATTTTTTTTCGTAATGAGAAAAACACAGTGATGCGACGTCGAAATTGTACCGCTTTTGAACTGGATAATTCTCTGATTATGTGGATTAAGGAATGATGTGTTGTCAAAATTGCATGATATCTGGCCCGTGGTACAGATGAATTTGAAATATAAGTTAGATGTATCATGGATTGAAAGGTGGAAAAATTTGTACAATAAAACTTCTAAAGAAATGTTAACTTTGCTGATTTTAACGAATACTAATTGATGAAAACATTTTATTACATGATGAAAATAATATTGATGAGATCATGAAAAGAGAAGATTTTGATCTGTTTTGTGAATGTAATACAGAAGGATCTACGACCTCGATACTAACAAACACGGATATCTGTGACGCGAAGATAATTCTTTTACTGAAAATAACTAATTGGAGAAGTGGAACAGCATTTCAGCTATAAAGATGAGTTATCCTCTGAAATTTATATTCGCGAACACCTTCAGGAAAACAAACTTGGTGCTGAAATGTAATTAACTTTGTAATTGAAGATGGCATCTTAAACAAACCACAATGCTATAAGTAGTTATTCATACCGGACTTCTTTAAAACAAATTAAATGATATGTATCTTTAATTAGTATTTTAGAATTGATATTCTTTTTTTAATTAATGTTATATAATAATTATAGTGTAATCGTATTAAGTAAACTTCTTTTATTACGTTATATCGGTTATTACAATAATTTTTCAATGTCTTTGCAATATCATATTAACTGAAGTCTATTATAATTAAATTTGAAAAATGATTTATTTTAAATTAATTAAACAAAATAATTAATTTTTTAATAAAGTGATTAATTCTGTGCAGACTATTTGTAAAAAAAGTCCGTTTTAGATGCAATTAGTTCTGTGCATTTCGCTTTCTGAAGACCAAATTATATGAATTAATGTTCAGCACTTTAATGTTATTGCAGCTGGTAAAATTTCAGTCTCTATTAATGATATTAGAGTAAAATAATTGATTTAAACAAATGTTAAGTAATTAAATTTAATATTTTAAATTTAAGCTAAAATTAAAAACTTCCTATGTTTTATTTTTATTTAAATTAAGAGTAATAGTAAACTATTTTTAGTTTTAATTAATTAATTAATGTTAAATGTAATTATTTGGTTTATTGTTAAAAGTAAGGAATCATTTTAAACAAAGTATAGGGTTTAAGTACGTTAAATCATTATGCACAATCGCAGTATGGAAAGAATTTATTTAAACTGTAAGGCTTGCTTAGTATAGCAGTGATGTCGTATTGAAGGAAAGATGTACACAAGAATAAATGCATTGGTCTACATACCAACGTAATATAACCAAATCCTGATGTTAGAGTTTAAAATGCGGTAAGCATAAGCCTTAACTATTTGTGGGTGTATTCTGAAGAAAGATTTTCAGAAGTCAGTCTAAAAATAATTAAATAAAAAGTTCAATCTCAAGATGCATTTTTTGAGGTTCGACTTCCATCTTATAAGTTTCTGTAAATAAAATTTTAACCAACAATAAAATTTAAATAATACGCTAGCTAATTTCAAATTACATATTTTAATTATTAATTTAAAATTAATTAAATAAATTATAAATATTATTTTAGAATCAACTACTGATTTTTAATCAATAACAGTATTTCTAAAATTATAATTTTCAAAAATTTTAAAAAAGTTATTTTATTTTTATTAATAATTAAATTTAGAAAGTTCGTCATGATTGACAGCTTAACTGATCAATCAGAGACGCCAAAACGAATAGTAAAATATTATGTAAGCCAGTGAAAATTCATTATTTTTTGCCCAGAAAATTGTCAGATATAAAGGTATGTTTTATTTTTGTAATTTTATTTTGCGAACCAGGGTTTTCCCTGGCACAGCTTTTTAATTAAGGAATGTTGCTTGTAGACTGCCTGAGAAGTTTGGTGATTTATTGACTGCCGATTGTTGCAGTTCGTTTGAGAGTGACTGCCTATCGCAGTTTGCTTGTTGTAATTAAAAGGATCTTACCCTCATTTAATTTAATAAAGCTTGATAGTGTTGCTTTTGTGTTTTTGTTAGAAAGTGAGTTACGATCTCTTTAGATAGGCCGACAGCATCCTCAGCATAGGCTAGGTGAGCTAGATAAGAGTTTCGCCAACACATTTAACATTCAGTTGGAAATTAGAAACTATTTATAAATGATTATATTTGAAGGATTTGGTACTATCAGTGTTCACAATGAAATAATTATGTAATATGTATAAGTATAATGATATAATGTTTCTAATAAAATAGCTTTAAAAATTAATAGTTATCTTGCATTCAGCATATAAAACATTTAATTTTACAATTCATTCAAACTAATGACATACAATTAATTGATTTCGTTTCTTTTACTACAGAAATTTTTTAAAATTAATTTAAAATCATTTGTGTATGTTAACATAAATTAAAATTGAAATTATTAAAGTTTTAATGAATTTTTCTCATTTAATATTTATTGATCAAATCATTTAATAAAATTATTTTTCATCAAAAAAGAATTAATCGTAAAAATAATTTGAAACTAGTTTACAATTGAATAATGAATTAAAATTTAAAACTGCGAACAGACTTATTTATAAAAACATTGAAAGTTAAATGTTTAAATCGGTTAAGATTCTTTAAAAGTTATTTAGGATAGTCTAATTACATGATTTTCTTAATTTTGTTTTAATTTATCTGAATAATTTTTTTAGTGTGATTTCCAAATTAATTGAATGGAACTGGGTAAAATTGGGTCGAATTTGGTAAAAAGTGCCTTAGACTTAACCAAAACAACTCGCATTGATTCTTTTTGGAAGGTAAGTAAAAGATCTCTGAATCGTATATAAAATAATGTAAAGGAGTCGAGGTGCGTCATAACATTTTTCCGACGATTCGGATGATCTTACTGTAGACTGGCTGCAAAGGTCCTCTCAGACATTACACCTATTCTGTTGTCACATAATGTGAGGAATATCGGAATCGGTTTAGAAGAACTGGGAGTTGAAGAATTTGTAGCCGGTCAATATTTTAATGGAGGTACGGTGATAAAAGCTGATCGAAGCACATTTTCTACCTCTATTTCCAGAGCTGTATGTAGATATTAACAAGAAATCGTTCGAACAACTCAATTTCAAAAACTATTCTCGCTTGGGATTGTTTGGTGCTCTGTTTTCCAGCTCTTCTCGGAACAATTACTCTGAAGCCCAGAAGTTTGGCGGAAATCTGAAAGGAGACGGATACCAGAACGGCGGAACGATCGTAACTGATGCCGGAGGATCCCTGCTCTATTTTTATAAGCAGGAAAACTTTGCTGATCACGTCAAGAACGAGGACATTCTGAAAGCTCTGAACATCAGTGTAACTAGTAATGCTGATCCAGAGAAAGGTTCGCCAAAATTGTCTTGTGACGATAACGCTTGTCATAGAAAATAGATTATTAGGTTGTTAGATTCGGAAATGACTTTTCTGCTTGAAATTGTCTGAGCAGAAAATGATGTGAAAAGATTCTAACTTCAGATAGTTTTGAAATATATTTCTATTTTTTTTATTGATTCTTCATTAATTATTATTGAAAATCTAACTGTTTTATTTATCTCAAGGTCGTTTTCCATGTTATCCTTAATTTGTCATCGGTGAGTTGGTTCATTTAGAAATTTTTCGGGTTTTTATTATCTGAACGAATATTAATGAAGAATCTAATTGAACAAGCCAAGATTCTGAAAACTGTTAAATGAGTGAAAAGTTTTAAAATTGAAAAAGATTATCAGAAAGTAAATGAACCAAATAGACGGTTTCGGTGTTTGTAATAAAAGTTTTCTAATCGGTACTCGAGTCCTTTATCAGTTGCCGAAAAGGTCAACCTTCGGTCCGCTTACGTTGCAGCTATAGAGATCATTATCAACAAAATACTGATGTAAATCAATTCTAGATTTGAATTAGAAATTAAAATACTGAAATCTTTATACCGGAACCTGCAAAAAATCTGATTAGAACTTTACTCTACTTTTATTGAAGTTACCCGAGGTGTATCGCTTTAGTGTCAATAAATGTGAAAAAAGAAAATAATTTATTTATTCAAAACTCATTAACTTATGACATCACCTGCACCAATTTATTGATAACAATCCGGTGACGCCATAAGTGAAATGATAATAATTGAGTTTAATCGGTACCATGTACATTGCCGTATTGTTGGGAGGCAGATTTGTTAGAAAATTGTGATTTTTACCAGCCAACTCAGTCTTGTCTAAGTCAAAATTGTTCTACAAGCACAATGAACAACGACACTGACCAAAATACACAGAATGGGTTTCAGTTTCATTCATAAAAAGTGTCACTGTCAAATTGTTGTCATTGCAGCTAAATCAATTGAGTGACTTATCACAACAGCAGAATCTATTAAGAATGAAGTTGTATATTCGTCTCGGGCTGTTTAATTAAATTAATTCAATCAATATTAAATATTATCTTAATAATAAGTTACAATAGTAAAGAAGCGGGTGGCAAAAATTGCACTTAAAAATAAGAAACAAATGATAAACATTTTAACTTAACAAATATAGTTGCCATTCCAATGGATAACGTCTTTAGAATAATTTACCAACTTCCCACATTCCTCTTGCATTATAATGGGGGTCAGAGTATTGATAAATTCGTTGATATTTTATTTGACCTGCAGCAAGTTTTCAAATTTTTTGTTTCTGACATAAGTTTCGAAATTTCTGGACACGAAACGAATTGCAGATTGGGATCAGTTGAGTAAACAGGTTGCTTTAATAACCTAATTCTAGTATTGTGGAAGAAGGACGAAGTATGTTATGATATATGGGAGGAATATTATTGAGCATTCGCCATTTTTTCTCTCACTATTCCTAGATTAAAATTGAATTACGCATTTTTGACAAATTTCATGTACCTTTCAGCGTTGATTCATTGTCTATATTCAATTAATTTAAAGTGAATTGTGCCATGAAAGTTGTACACCATAATCAAATGACATTTTTTAGACATTGTTTTTCCGTGAGGAGTTATCTATCTGTGAAGTCACCTGATCCATCAAATCATATCTACTTCCTCTTATTATTGACATGAGTAAAATGATCAAAGTAAACTAATTTTCGGTCAGTTACAAACATTCTGGCTCCATTCCGCTTTGACATCATTTCAAAAATTATTTTAGAAAGGCGCACTCAATTTTTTCGTGTTCATTTGTTAAAACACACGGTACCCATTTACTTGTAATTGAATTGAAATCCTATTGTTCATGCATAGTTCTTTGATTTAACCTTCTATCGACATTTGTTAGGCTAACAAAATTTGGTAAAGATACAGAATTTTATTGATCAAACAAAATTTTCACCAAAGTGATGCTCTGATCATTGACAGATGATGCTGGTTTTCTTAAGCCATCATTTCTTTTGTAGTTTATTCTTAAAAACTTTTTCTTCTCCCATTCATTGGCCAAATATCGACAGGCATCGTCAGCAGAATTGTCATTGAGTGTCATTGTCGCAATATAAATAATTCTAGTTTTTGGATGTCATACACTTTTTAAAATATAAATGTAAACAAAAAATTAAGAGATAAATTAAAAAAAACTTTAAGAATTTTATAGATTTTATTTATCCATGCTGATCAAGAAAAAGATCGAAGATTATGAATCATGCTGTATACAGTTCTTGTTTGCATTATTCATCGTATTGTACAAATTGTTTCCTGTTTTGAAATAAATTTTATAAATATTAAATTCCAACGCCAAAAGACAGCAAATTAAACTATTTTCAGAAAGTTCATAAAAATATGAAGACTGTGCCAAGCTTGTGAATTTTTATAATTGTTTAATTTTTTCCTTACACTACTGGTCAAAAGTTTGGAAACCCCTAATGAGGATTGGAGATTTCAGTCTTATACAACTAGTTTTATTTCTTTTATTTAATGATTTTAATGTATTTACTGTTTTTAAGTTACAATTAAAATACTTTTTATTAAGATATATTAACACTATTTTTACACGCCAAATCATAATAATTAATTTTCATTGATGTAACCACCTTTTGCTTTGATGACGGCGACGCATATTTAAGATAATCACTCCACAAGTTTATGTAATTTTTCTACACATTGTTACAAGCATCATTCAACGAATTCCACACATCTTTTTGGATTTTTGTTCGCATATTTCTTACTTGACCATCAAACTCATCCCAAAGTAACTCGGTAAGACTAAAATCTGGCTATTATGGCTGTCATTTCAACATCTGAAATATTCCATCTTCATTTTTCTTTAAATTTTTATATAGTAGCTTAAACGTGTGTTTAAGGTCATCTTGAATAGTAAAACCATGATGAATTAAGTCTATGGTAGGTGGGATTGAATATTGCTTAAGAATGCGATTATTTCTCTTTCCACATGATTCCATCAATTCTCACTAAGAATATCTTGAAGAAAATCAATGTTACGATTCGTATTTAACATCAAAATTAAACTTTTTCTCAAATTGCTAACGCACCCTATTAAATTATTTCACGTCAAACATTAAAACATCATAACTCTGTCAAAAAAGATACTTGATACGATTGAGCGGTCATAAAGCATACTTGAAAGGATTGACCTGTCATAAAAGAGACTTGAAAAAAAATAACAAAAGCAAATTTATTATATAAAAAATTGATCCGCAGTTTCTCGATTGAATATTAGAATATAATGAATTTAGATATAATTCCAAGAGATCACCATAGATTTCTTCCAAATCAATTCAATTTGCGTGCGAGCACCAGTCTGCCTGCGAACAAAATTCATCTTGTGGTTGACAGTTTGATGAACATAAATTTCATCCTTAAGCAGTTGAGAACATGGGTTCTCCCATTTGTATTGAATTTTTCAAGATAAAATCTCACGTTTATTCCTCATTTCTGCATAGAAATTAATAACGACAGATTTTGAAACGCCAGTTTCTTCAGGAATTGACTTTTATGATCTGCCCAGGGTCCATCACTTCTAGCTTCACAGCTATGACTCAGAACGTAAAAAATTATCTTTATTTTTATCTATTACTTATTTTTCTATATTTTTATAAAATCATAAGAACAATAAAGGGTCAATAAGTAACACTTAATAAATGAATCACTGAATTGAATCCTGACTCATTCGCTCATTTACACTTCAATATTCCCGAGGTCGAAAAATGATATAGCAGTGGGGTTTTTTTGTACATATGGTATTCTCGGAATAATTAGGGACTGATGTGTTAAGGGAGTTGTGAATTCTCCGTTCTAGACTCAGATAAGTCTTGGTTTTCCTTTTATGTGTGTGAATGATGAGTATTTGTTGCATTCTGCACTGCCCAAGATTGGTGAAAAAGAGAGAAATAAACTAAGTGAAGATCAAAAAGAAATATAAAAAAATGATGGTGCAACAGAGTTGCTTTTTTAATGGGCACGTTTATTTAGAGGTACTTTGAATTTCTCAAAAAATGATTTTCTTCTAATAGAAAAATATCTATTGTAATTTATGAAATTTTTCGTGTAGCATAAAATAAAATCAGTAACAATTATAGTAAAAACAGACTGTTTTCCCTTAAAAACATAATTGCATAGAATGGAATACCCATCACCATGCTGCTTATTGATTTTATATTCATTTCTTTAATATCAACATGAAAAACTTGAGATCGATAAAAAAAAAGACTTGGTGTAATAGATCGGTCAAAAAAGAGACTTGATAGTCATTTCGGTAAAAAAAACATGATCCAGTTAGTTTTGTCAAAATTTAAAATAGTTAATTAAATTAATAAGCTATAACAAACAATAAACCACGGCACATAGTCTAAAATATATCGAAATATTCTTAAGAATTTAAAATGATGGTAAAAATTTTATTTAATTAATAAATTTAAATAAAATGTGATCCAATGATTCAATTGAGTAAATGTTTTCATTTGTCAAAAATTATCCGTTCAAATATTCTTAATTATTTTGTAAAATAAATATAAAAAAAGATTTTATAATTATATATTTTTATAATCATTAAAGCTCTTAAGGTATTTAAATTTTCAATTAAATAATTACTGTTTGTAAAGCAAGAACTGTAAAACGAAGAACTGTTCTTGTTAAATTAATGATATTAACTTTAATAATACTGACTTTCATTAAACAGAACCTTATGTAGAGATCTCAGAAGTATATAAAAAATAAATAAAATAAAAATATGGAAAGCTGAGAAATCCATAAAATCGTTGATAACTATTTTTATGTGATTGTAACATCTGTGAAAAATTTTGTTGTTAATTTCTATTTTTAATTTATAGAGAGAAATTTTTTATCACAAAAATACTCATTTAACAGAAAAATATCCCTTCAAGGATTGATCTTTGAACCAATGAAAAAAGACATTCAGTCAGCAAAAGAATTCATTGGTCAAAAAATTCCAATTTCTTTATATTCACTTCCAGAGGGAGATCATTTTCAGGAACTAAACTTTTTTAAGTCTGAGAAAAATGAAAGAGCTGATTTTGTTTTTAAGTTTTTTAATCATCACTTGTTCGTGTAAAAGTGATTCTTATGGCTATTTCACTTCTAAAATGGTTTGTACCTTTAAACCCTCAAATTTAGAGTTTTTTCAAAGATTTATGTACTGTGCAATGAAGTGCAGTGCTCTAAACTGTCAAGTGTTTAATTATGAAACAAAAACGCTGAAATGCTCTTTTTTCTCATTAGAAGAAATTTGCGAATCCCACAATAATTGTACGTTTGTCAAAGTCTACATAAACAATAATGCTAATGTAAGTCTTCATTTCATTTTATCAGTACGATTAGAAATAAAAGATTTGTATATTTTCATTTAGTACTCAATTCCAAACACGGCGAGGTATCAAATACTGAAAGATATCATCATTATTCCTGGACCTCTACTCACTTCCGGTTTTATGGTTATGAAAAAGATTGAAAATGAGACAATTCTACTTGGACCACCGAAGTCCTTAATTATATCCGTGAGTAATTATAACCTCAGTCGATTTATTATTTGGCCTCCAAAAGAACTTGTTATTGAAATGAATGCAAAGAATTTGAGCAACCCATTAATTGGTAATAATATTGTCGGATATCTGACATCAGGCAAGTGCAAGAACTACCAAGATTGTTATCATTATATTGATCAATATAAGAATTTCGTTGGTACTCCAGATCTCGTATTCGGTATTTTTCCTACATCAATATTTAACTTTACCGACT
This sequence comes from Bipalium vagum, assembly GCA_037834085.1. NCBI lineage: Eukaryota > Metazoa > Platyhelminthes > Tricladida > Geoplanidae > Bipalium > Bipalium vagum. Next base: position 16,319 of record JBBMKC010218353.1, read on the forward strand.
TTTATCCGAACCTAATTTCTTACCAGTGGCATGTGATTTTAACCGGCAGTTATGAAGTAGGCATTCCGACGAATCCAATAAACGAATTAATGCATTTATTCGGTCATTGTGCTCTTCGTTATGGTGGGCCTATGACATGGGATGTATCCGACAATATTTGTCACACAGTCAGCCCTATACTCGTTTCAAACCCTTGTTTGTAACATTTCGATGCAAAGCAATGTTAAACTTATTCACAATTGTTATACTAATGCACATATCTTTGCTTTAATGAATAAATTTTTCTTTAATATATTTTTTAGAATTTTTATTTCATTTTTATTATTATCTATCGGTTTGAAATCCATACCAGAAATTCGTTTTCAATAATTTATTGAGTGATAAACAAATTAAAAATTATTTAAACAAATTTCATCAAACCATGGCATTTTAATATATTATCAATTTTTAAAAGTACCATTAAATTTTAATTATATATAAATATTCTGAGTATTATTAATTTTATTTATTAAATTAAATTCTAAAATAAATTAATTAGAAAATTAAATTAACTTCAAAATACTTTAACCAAGTTTATAACCAGTCATTAAATTTTAAAATTATAAATATAAATCTGATTTTAAAATTAAAAATTCCCGTGGTCTAACAAGGCTCTTATAATTTGAAAATGAAAATATTTTTATTTTTTTAATCCACCGTCACATGAAAAATTTAATTTGTTCATAGTAAAAATGGACACAAAAGGTCTATAAAAACCGCCAAATCTAGGAAATTAAATTAACTTAAAATAATAATATTATATATAATAAAATTTCATGAAATATTCATGTAAGAATAGACCTGTTCTAAATTATAATTCATCCTTAAAATTTAAGACAAGATCTGACATTTAATTTCTTTTATATAAAAACCATTTTAAGTTTTTAATGCCTTATGGTCAATTACATTTACCAGTGACCTTATTTTAGGGTTCCTCTTCGTTATTTGCTGTCAATAGCCAAATAAGTGAAGATTTTATTTATATTATATTTTTATTTTCTGTAATATTCATAAATAAAAGATTTTGTTTAATTTTTAGAGAGACCATTTCATCAAAATTTTCTATAAAAAATCATTTTTTTCTTTCTTCAATATTTTATTATTATTTTCATTATTTTTAATAAGTGAAAATTTATTAGTTCATTAAGAACTTGAGAAGAATCCAAAATATTTTACAAAATATCTCAACGCTTCTCTTTCTTAAATAACCATCTCGTTTCAGTTTGTTAAAATAAGAAATAATATTATTTAAAACACGAAGCTTTGTTTTAATGGTTAATTAAAAATAATTTATATTATTCAGTTTTGATCTTTATTAATCATTATGTATGATATTTTTTGACGAATTCTATTTCACTAAAAACAGCACTCAAAGGATTATCAAACATTGAGATTTTTCATTTAATGGGAGAAAGGGTTTCCAAATTTTGTCAAGGACGATTCAAGATTTAGATAAAAATCATTCGATAATTAAAATTAATAATATAATTTATAAAAATAATACTTCATCACGATAAATTTAACTGAAAAAATGTTTTCAAAACAAAATGGACAATGGGTCATTAAATTAAACAATAAATATTTCTAAATAATAAATTATATTTTTTCAAAAATAAATTTGACCTTTAGGGATTTCTTTTTAGACATGGAGTATCCACAGACTCGTGCAACCTATCAATAAATTTATAACAATAATAAAGTAATAATATTAATGTTAATAATAATAATGATTTTAATCAAAATATGTAATAATAATAATAATAATAATAATAATAATAATAATAATAATAATAATAATAATAATAATAATAATAATAATAATAAGAATAATAGAAATAATAATAACAATAACAATAAATTGAATCTTATCAATATTTTTATTATTATGATTTCATTATTGTTACATTCCATTATCCAAATATCAATTAGGCTTACCGGACTTCAGCTTGGTTAGATTAAGCATTGAAGAGATAATGAAAAATACTTTGGGTGATAAAGAAACTATTTTATTTTGGTCACCTCCAAAGATTTATTCTGATCTTTACATTCCGTATTCGATCAATGTTCAATATCGATCAATGGGTTACTTAAATTCGGATGATGACACTTGGAATATTCTGAAGACAAATGTCAAAAAGAATCGTGTTGACATAAGCGAACTAGATTCAAATCAATCATATCAGTTAAGGATAGTACCAGTAACCGACTTTGGAATGGGACGACCCTCTATGATTACAAAGCGCACTCGTAGGAATGGTAAATACATATATTAAGTTGAGAATGATATTTAAGATTATTTTTAATTAGTGGACAGTCAAACAATTTCATCAAATGTTACCTCAAAACTCCCAGGTAAATATTTAATAATAATAATAATACTATAAAAATAATGAAAAATAAATTACAACACTAAAATTTTTGACAATAAATATTATACTTTAATATGAACTATAAATTCTGTTAATATTCAAATAAATATTAACAAATTTTCCTGAATCCAAATTTCAAAATAATGGACCGTTACAATAAATAATATATTAATATAAGTCAATCTATTCACGACAAAATTCACTTAACAACAATAATGTTTAATTTAATTGTTCGTTTGCATTTTCTTACGTCTTCTTTCGTATCTTCGTCGTTTGCTTCTTCTCGTTTAATTCGGATTTTTGCTCTGACTTTGGAGAATCAGGTAGTTGCTTATATACTCTCCAGCTTTGCTCCACCGGGCAATCACGAATCACAACAGTGATTAGAAAAAGAAAGTCAAAACAACCTAGCAAGACACTAGCTTTGAAATAATAACTGGATTTAAATTCTAAATATTCATTCATTAAAAATTCGTATTCGCTGGAAACGGAAATGAGAAATTTCGAGGGAATCATGCCAGCAACTCATGCATTCTTCTCAAACAATGAAAACAGTCCCTACTTACAACCCACACACACAAGCTAGCCATAAATCCTTGCCAATCAAACTCTTTCACCAAGCTGACACTTCCCTTGAAAGATAAGCAGGCAGGTCTAAGCTGCATCAAATCTGATATGTCCCTATTTCAGAAACACTGCATCCAGTTTGATCCCATTTCGCTGAAAGAAAACTCAACAATTCTAAATCAAATCATTGGAATGCCCGTTCTTAATATTAATTTTTAAAAAATTAATTGAAAATTTTACTTTTATTTTCATGGTGAATTTTTAAAATTTTTAGAATCCGAAAAAGCTGATAAAATTCTTACAATTTTCAGTACCATTTTATAGTTTTTCACACTTAACAATCTTAACACTAAGAGACCTGAACGGCCAAGAAATGTAGAAGAAAAAATGCGTATTGCAATTTCAAACTTAAGACTTGACATTGAAAAACTTTGCAAAAATCACCAACTTGAAGTATCCAATTAAACTCATGACAGTCATAAATTTAATTAAAAAGTAATTTTTTATGTACTATGTATATTTATGGATTATGTCAAAATGTGATTTTCAATAAATTCGGTGTAAAAAGATAATTATTCTTTATTTATTTTTAAATTTAATTTTATTAAATTTTCACTTTAAGTTATTTAAAATGACACTTCAAATGGTATCTTTTTTATGGTATTTCTTGAAAGGAAGATACACCTTCTTCGGAAAATTTCCTATAGTCCTGGGAATTCTGTGTGTTACAAAAAAATTCTGAATTTGTAAAGTGTTTTAGTTCTACAAAAAGTTTAAGAACCACTGGGTAAATAAATATTGGGTTGTCTAAAAAGTTTCCGCCGATTTTGTGGCTAGGTGGCGGAAAACATACATATATTTATATTTTATTTGTTTAAATATTTCAATTATATAAGCTTAATAATCACAGAATTCAAATTGCTTAAAGAAGTTGGGAACTGTATTAATAAATGCAATTTACTTATATTTAGAAATGAACATAAATAAAGAAATTTGATACCTTTTCAAATTTTATTCCATTAAAAGCAAAAATGCAATGCGGGATTCGAAAAAAATTGATGCGGTTTATGGAACACATGTTGTATCTGATAGAACAGTCCTTGAATAATTCCATTGATTTTATTCTTGAAATTTTGACGTCAAAAGCTCATATCGTTCTGCCCGGTAACATGTCAAAAATTCGATTAAATCATTCAGAAGGTGGAGGAAGACAGGCATATTGGCAGCCGTGAAATCGCAGAAAACCTCAGTATTCATCATCAAACCGTTTAAAACCATTTTAAGAAAGTTGGTTCTAAAAAGAAATTTGACATTTGGATTTAGCATGATTTAACATCAAAAAATTTAATAGACCGAATTTCAATATGCCAAACATTCATGTATAGAAACTCTGTCGATTCATTTGTAAAATGTCTTATTTCGAGTAAAGAAAAGTAAGTCAGATACGAGAACAATGTTAGAAGACGATTTTGGACAAAAATTGGTGAGACTTCAGAAACCACGGCAAAGCCGAAATTGACGCCAAGGAAGGTCATGCTTTATATCTGGTTGGATTACAAAGGACTCATTTACCAAGAAATATTACAAACAGTTCAAAATTCTACTCTCTACTGTCAACAATTAACTAGAGAACAGCAAAAAAATGCAATAGTTAAGGAAAGGCGTTGTGATTCACGATGACAACGGAAGACTACATGAGTCTTCGATGACTCAGAAAAAGTTAAAGGACCTTAATGGAGAAGTTTTGTTGCATCCTCCATATAGTGCTGATTTTGCACCATCAGATTATTATTTATTTCGTTCACTGCAGAGCTTCCTTGATGTGTGTAAAAATGAATTCAAAGAATGACAATAAAAACCACTTATCTCAGTTTTTCAGCAAAAAATCAGATTTCTACAGTAACGCAATTTTAGCCTTAGCAAAGAGATAGCAAGTAGTTTAATAAAGTTCTATGTTTGTCTTAGTATTGTTACATTTTTAATTTTGCTAAAATCGGCAGAAACATTTTGGACAACTCAATATACATACTTAAAATATAGGGTAAGAGTAAAATGTTTGTAATTGTCACTCTGAATTATTTAATATTACTGAATATTAATATTAATATTTAATGTTACTGATCTGTAACATCATGAAATACATCTATTATCAAGTATCATTTTTATTTTTTTTCTCCAGAATTTTATACGGTTTTAAACTGGATAAGTGGGCCTCACATGAATTTGATAAGAAGCAGGAAACAATAAGCGTGAAAATCAGTTTCCCTTTACTAATTCAGGATCAGTGATATTACTAAAATAAATAAAATAATTTTATTTTAATAAATTGTTATAGAGAAAACCAAGATACTATAATGTTCAGTATGGTTGATAATTATAATGAGCAAAATCAGTTCTGAGGAAATATTAAAAAAATTTTAATAAATTAATTTATTAATCAAAAAAATTCCATTGCATTAAAAGATTTTTGGCAGAATAACATATATTTTCAACATTATAATAGATCTTCAAAGCTTTGAGAATATAATGAATTACCTGGGGGTTGTCCTTTCTCAGAATAAGAAATAAAAGAGATAAAGACATATTCCATCTGAGAGATTTTCTCAATATCTAGCTTAAAAGAATGCGGGATTTATCATTTTATATTATTTTATTATATTAATGATATAATACATAACTGGAAGAAAATATTTTATAAATATGACATTATCTTAATATATGAATTGGTATATATATTATAATCTCTGTACCAATTTATTGTACCACTTGTTTTGCATCCATAAACCCATATTCATGATTCATGATACTATGTAATATTATATAATACGATAAAAAAAATTTCTTTGGCATCTAAGCTTTTCATATTTTCGAAAACATGATTAATATTATTTATTAAACTAAGTATTATTAATTCATATAATGGTTGTAGAAAGTTTAAAGTTAATTAAAAAAGGAATATAATAAAATACAATAATAATAACAATAATAATAACAATAATAGTAATAATACTATAAATAATATATAAAATATAAATAATAATAATAATAATAATAATAATTGAAAAAATATTTTTCTTAATATCAAATTTAAATTATTTTAATATATTTTAATATATTTTAATATATTAACGTTAACAAATCGCATCTTAAATAAAAAAAATATTTTTATATTTATTATTTATTTAAACAAATTTATTTTTTATTTATTTTATCAAATCTTTATCTCACTGACTTTTAAAAAATAATATTATGAAAATATTTTTATTTTATACTTTAAACTCATTAAATTTAATAATAATAATAATAATAATAATAATAATAATAATAATAATAATAATAATAATAATAATAATAATAATAATAAATTATTGAAGTTATATTCAGTAATCATGAATATTTTATTAAATTTGGTTATAATTAGTAAGTGAAACAGTATTTCTTATTCATTATTTTTTTATAGTAAAAGGTTTTAATTTAAACAAAATATTGGTTTTTCAGACAGACAAAGCCTAACGTCTGAAGTATTCTATTGTCTATCGCAAAATGCAGAATTGAAATTTTCAAAGCTCAGCGAAATGAATATTGATCAAGTTAAATGGACCTTTAATAATATTCCAATCAACGAAAATAACAGTAATATCCAATATATTATTTTACATAAATATAGCTTTTATATTTTTAATATTGTTTTGCAGAATTTGATATACTCAATTATTATTATTTTATAAATATAATTATATATCAGTCTTTTCATTCGAACGATGATGGAGTTCAAGAAGTACTTCATGGGAAAAAATAATTGAGATTTCTGATTGAGGAGCACTGAAATTTTTATATCACTTGTTTCAATATTCCTTAAACACTTCAATAAAATTCAATTTTTTGTCATTTTATTAATAATTAATAATTCCATCCGCCGTTTTGTTTAAATAAGAAACTTTCAAATCATGCCTGTAATTTATTTTGTCAATAATTAATAAAATAAATTTTATTATTTAAAATAGAAAAACTTTTTTCATTATTTTTCGCTGTAAGATTAAGTAAAAAATTAAAAAGACAATATATTTTATCACACTACTATGAAAATAAAATATAATAAAATAATAAAAAAATAATATAATAAATAAATAAATAATAAAATAAATTATAAGAAATAATGAAAATCTTTCATCTAGGGTCTAGGTAAATCATAAAAAATAATTTCTTTGAAAAAATATTAATATACGTCTTAATTTAATGTTAAAAAAAATATAAAAAATAATAAAATAATAATAATAATTATTATAAAAATAATAGGAATAATTAAATATAAATTATTTGTAGACCAAGTTTTATTATTATATAAAAATCTAGAAGAGAAAAATTATTTTTGACAATGATGATGGAAAATAGTTCTTTATTCAAATAATAAGATTTCAGATATATATAATTTTAATTTTATATATTTTAATTTTAATCAATTTTATTAAAGTTTTCGTCAATCGATAATTTGTTACTTTTAACTTAAATCTCAACAAACAGATAAATAAATAAAAATATTTACTAATCACTAATATATTTTTACGTAAATATTTCTTTTTTATCATAATTAAAAATGATAACCAGTTTAATGTTTGATCCATTTACTTCAAAGATTTGCCGAAAATCCGAACCTTAGACAAAATTCTAATTAAACTTATTAATTAATTATTACAACTGAGGATTAAGCCTTTTTAATTAATGCTTCTTCGCATGATTTAAAGTCTACTTCGACGAAGAATTGATGGAGAAGATGTCTCTATGCACTTGACAAATGATTATGGAAATAAATAATCAACACTATGATTTCTTTTATTTTATTGAAATTTATGATAATGATATTTCTCAGGTAAATATCGAATTTTTACCACTGAATCTTATGGAATCTATTTTGTGATCACAAATCTCGAAGAAAACGATTTCGGAGAATATTGTGCCCTGGACGAAAGAAAACAGGTTCTACAATCGTATATCATTGTTAAATCAGGTTTCCTTCACTAACCTTTAACTACGATTTCCATTGTTATATTTCAGATGCACCAACGTTCTTAAATTGTATTCCAAACCGAAGTTTGAATCTCCACGAAAATCTATTTGTATCGGTGCAAATTGATGCTCAGCCAGCTCCAGATGTCGTTTGGAGAAGAAATTGGAAGAAAATATTTTCTAGCTATAGAACGGTCTTGGCGGAGGATAAGGAGAAATCTATGTATTCGTTATCAATTTCTAAATGTATGTTGTCGGATAGCGGTGAATACAGTATTCGAGCAGAAAACGTCGTAGGGTTTGCTGAAATGAAATTCACTTTACGTGTTGATGGTATGACCGGAAATAATGAAATGTCATTTCCCTTAAATTTTATTTAGCCCAACCAGAAAAAAGATCCATACAAATCAATGAAGGAGATATCAATGACAGATACTACATCATGAAGCATTTATCGAGGTTAAAGGATAACATTATAAAAATGTTCATGTTAAGTTTTTTGAACATTTGTTTTACAGAGGATCTTACAGTACATGTCAGATTTTGATTGAGAAGTCTACACAGAACGAATTTGTCGGAAAGTTCTTCGACATAAGCAATATGGGTATAGGGAAATCCGAATTCGAATGCATAAGAAATTTATATCAAAGAAATATAGTGGAAATATTTGATGCTATTATAATGCCAGATCAATATTTGGTTTTAATCTATGAAAAGTAAATCTAGATTATATGATCTTATGCATAGTTCATTGATTGATCGAATATTTGACAAATTATTAGGTTGTAAAGAAATAAACGGTGGTTTTTAACATTGAATTTGAAATGAAAAAATCACAGCTTAAACAAAATTTTATTTTTGAAAATAGAAACCATTACATTGTACACATATCTCCAAACGAGTCACAAGCTTATTTATCCAAATTTGATAATAATCTGAAATTCTAAGAGTTAAAAATATTCAAAGTCTTGAATGACAGCATTATCATTGGGGAAGGTTAGAACAAATTTTCTCGATAACTCTCTTTTGAATGTCCTTAATTGTATGACTTTATCTCTTGATAGACAATTTAAATCATAGTTTGGATTATTTTGAAAACATTTTTTTGTTTTAAAGTGTTTAGAAAAAAAATTCTCAATAATCAAGAATGATTGAAATAACAAAACAATTAATTAATTATATACAATATCTATACATGATTCCATTAGTTTCAGTAAAAAATATTATGAAAAAGAAAAGACACAATAAACGAGTCTAAGTCAATATTCTTCATGCTAATGTGAAACCACTCACAGCAAGTATTGGCAAAATTACTACACATAGGTGTTTCTTCAACGCTCTCCATATTCCCCGGTTAACGCTTCAACATATTTCTATCTTTTCCGCATGCTGTTTAACCAAATGAAAAGCATAACTTTGAATAAATCTAGTGATTTCAAAAAACGTTTTGACAAGCACGTGGCAAGATAGAAGGTTCTAAATAATAACGGAAAATACATCGATTGATTTTTCATTATTATTTATTAAAAAAGTGTTAAATTGCTCATAAAAAAAATAATATATATAATTCAAAATCATAAAAAATTATGTTACAACTTAATTACAAAAGGGTTGTCATTAATTAATTGATGATTAATTTCTGACATAATTTATATTATAAAAACATTAGAAAACAATTTATATTATTATTTGATATTAGGCTACAGGGTTGGCCGTTGGTCGAATATATGGCCAACCTAAATCATTGGTGTGAGACTCAAGCGAAAATTATTTTCCAGTCTCTAGTTCAAGCCGTTGCATTTTTGCATAGTAACGAAATCTGTCATTTAGATATAAAGGTTATTGTTTAAGCTTTTCTTTTGTATCAAGCTCACTTTTAATTAGCCGGAGAACATCATTATGACGGGAAAATATCACGAAACTGTCAAGTTGTGTGGATTTTCCAATGCAGTGAAATCAGAAGATTTCGAAAACCGCCGACAAATGTTTCTAACGTCCCCATTCAGTGCCCCTGAATTGTTAAAAGGGGATCGGATAAGTTTTAAGTGTGATATGTGGTCAATAGGGATTTTAGCCTTTATATGGTAATTTTTTTGTTTATTATACCAAAAAATGTGAGATCATTCAAATAATTATAGTCTTCATGGCCACACAAAAATAGATTTCAATGATGAGTTACGTGATAAGGATTCTGCCGACAGTGTAACCCAGTTTGCAAGCGATTTCGTTAAGAACTGTCTGACTTTAGAAAAGAAGTGGGTTCTTTATATTTTTATTCTCATTAATAAAAACTAAATGTCATTATTTCATAATATTTTTTAATATTAAATATTCTCTACAGATAAAATTTCGTGATTTTAGTGTCATGAAATGATCCAAAAACGAACAGTACAAACTAAACAATAACAAGTTATGATAATATATAATGACATTGTGTCTATTTATATTAAGAAAGTCCACAAATAACCTGACTCCATTTATCTATTATGGTTATGTTCGTTATTGCCAAACACCGTTTTACGAAATAGAGTACGTCGGTTTAAAACTTTTATTTAAGCAAATCACAAAAGTATTAAAATCACAAATTGTTAATGTATTACACCTGGCGCTCAGCACATTCGTTTTAAAACCATCTTAAGATAAATATTAATGGCTTAACTACGTAATTGAGTAAAAATGGATGTGATTAAATGACTGGATATAAACAAATGATTAATATAATTTATAAAAACACGTTAAATACACAAGAAATATGAAAATAAAAAATATCAATAATGAACACTCTTATCTATTCTCTGACTAATGTAACTTGATAATCTCAGCTTTTTATGGTTATCCATTAGATATCTAGCTCACCGATCCGAACATAATAAGACCTTTGAATAAAGTCCTGCTTTGCCACTGGTACAGAGCTACAGATAACCACTAATTTTTGTTAGATGGATTTTCATATATTATTCACTTTTCATATTCAATCACAATTCATTTGAAGAATGATTCCTTTAAATGTCAAATAAATAATAACTGACAAATTTGGACTGGATTTTTCTTCTGATCTGGAGTTAAATCATGAGAAACTCAAACACCACACCTCTTAATTTTTCCTATCCCTTTTATGTGATAGCCTACACTGCTAACATAATAATGTAATAGAGCAGAAAGTTATTCTAATGTTTGTCTAGAATAAAACATAGATTGTCGATGCTCCAGTGGTTGTTATACAAACTGAGATTGCCTTTACGAAACCAGTCAAACTTTTTAGCATCTGCGAACATCTAGCATTTTACCTTAAACATTGATATTTTTGGTGACAACAGTGGCATTTGATCCCGGTTTAAACTCATACAGCATAAAATGACTAATATGAACGTCATTTTCTAAATTTTCATTCATTTCTTAATAGATTAAATAAATTTAATTTGAAAATTTTTTATGATTGTTTATACTTGTCATCGATCATTGATTTTAAATTGAATTTAATATTTGCTTATTATGAACGATATAAACAATATTAAAACAACGATATTAAATATTATTAGAAAAACGAACTTTCAATTTGAAAACCATAATATATTATTATTTATTGAACTTATTTTTGTTTTAATTTTTAATAATCATTTTTAATTATTAAATTTTGAATTAACTAAAAAATATGAATTTCAATTTATTAGATGTACAACTATGACTCCAGCTTTTTAAAAATAAGAAAACAAAGACATTTTTTACATTTTATTTGAAAAAATTTATTGAAAATTTGTTCCATTGGAAGCTACAACCTTTGCCCACATTTCAGGTAACGAACGCATTCCATGAAAGATAAACTCTGGCTCTTTTGATGAAATCCAGCTGTCAATTCAATTTTGTAGGTCTTCAAGGGAACTGAACCGCTTTCGGGAAAGTGCTGATTGCAAAGAACAGAAAAAATGGTAATCCGAAGGAGCGATGTCTGGTGAATAGGGCGGGTGACGTAAAACTTCCCACTTTGTACTTTCTAATTAATTATTTACAACTGAATTAATGTGTAAAATGCGTTATCATGTTGCAAAATTATCTTTTCACGTCTAATCACCTATTCCGGTCGTTTTTCATTCAAAGCTTGCTTCAAACAAATTAATTTTGATCGATAAAGTTCACCAGTTAGTGTTTGAGAAGATTTTAAAAATTCATAATAGATCACTCCTTTCTGATCCCACCAGATACACAACATAACTTTCAAACCGTGGACTATTTGTTTCGGTGTTGATGGACCGAGTTCACCTGGTATCACCCAAGCTGCTTTGCGTTTTGGATTGTCATAAAGAATCTATTTTTCGTCTCCTGTGATAACTCGATGCAAAAATCTTTTCCTTTTTTGTCTCTGAAGAAGGACATCACAAATTTTATTTCGCTGTTCAATTCATCTTTCTGTAAATTCATGTGGGCTCCGATTTCCTAATTTTCGAATAATTCCTAAAGTTGCCAGACGTTTCGAAATGCATTGTTGAGTCACATTTAATGCGACAACCAGACCAGATTGTGTTTGGCATGGAACAGCTTTCTCAAATCTCTATCTTCACATTGTTTTTGTGGCCTCCCATGATCGTTGTCGTTCGTATCATAAAGGGCCATTTCTAAAACGGCAAAAACCAATCTATATATGTGGTCATCGAAGCAAAATGTTCTCCATAGGTATCTTGAAGCAAGCGGTACGTTTCCGCTGCAGTTTTCTTGGCAATAAAGTAATGTAGAACTAGTTCCGCAAATGTCGTTTATTTGGGATGAATAAACAAGGAATATTAAAACAACTGTCTCGTGATATTATTAATTATATGATATTTTTGTTTATAAATCAATTCAATATAATTTAGATACATATGCAAACAAAATTTTTATTATCATTTAAAAAATAAGCCGGAGTCATTGTTGTACACCTAATATTATATATTTTATAATATATTCAATAATTTATTAGATATTTTAATTAATTAATTTTCATTTCCTCTTTTCTGATTAAAATGTTATATTTAAAGAAAAGTGTTCTTTTTCTATAAGGAAAAACTTATTCTTCTGACGAAAAACAATAACTTAAATATAATAATAATAATGTAACAGAATCAATAAATTGATCGAAAACTAAAGACATTCTCTATAAATCAATTATTAAACTTTCCTTCTTTTATACATCATTAACTTAAAACTGGGGTGATTGCGTTGAAGACATGGTTAAGTTGATTTCAAGCGAAATTTCTTCTATCTTCTGCTATGAGCATTTTAATGGAAATCCTTTTCAAGATTTTTCCTATTTTTACGTATAAAGAATGTCAATTAGCAATCACAGCTAAGGCAAACATTTAAACAAAAAATTATAAAGCCCATCTTATTTTCGTTTAGATGAGATTATATTGAGGTTTGTTCAAGAAGTTTAGGTGGATAAAGTTATATTAAGTTATATTAAGTCACCTGAAAAACAGATGTTCTGAGATGTTCATCTGAATTCTCAAAAAACAAAACATAATCACAAATCGGATGTCCATATTTATATAGTACAATTATTATTAAAATCTTTGAAGAAAATATATTGCATAATGTAATAATTTCTATTTTTTACTAAATAAATAATATTAATAATAATTAATTATTTAGTGCTGTTCAATGATGAGAAATGAGGATTTCCAATGACAGAGTCAACTCACATTATCTTAGTTATTCCTCGTATTTTTGTTCCTGTTTTTTTTCATTTCTTTTACATTTATGTATATTTCCTTTCTTAGAAAGTTATTTTTCAAAATATTTTGAACAATTAAGCTATTATTATATAATAAAAATGTTTTAAAGATTCATTATACAGGTTGCGTTCGATAAATTGGCAAAAAATGTTTGCTTTTGTAAGAAAATTATTATACATAATAATAAATCAATTAAATTATTGATTAAATAATAATCATTGATAATCAGTAATAATCAATATTAAATTATTAATTTTTCATAATTTTATTATAAAAATATTGAAATGAAATTAGTTCAATTGTTTGTTTTAATATTTTTGTCTTAAAATAAGTACTAAGTTGTTACATAAGCATTATCGTTTATTATAGAACACTTTAAGCAAAAAAATGAACGGACAGGTATATTAATATTAAAAAATAAATGGTAATTAAATCCTATTCACACCCGAACGTCTATCGCAAACAACAGTATTCATGATTTAAGATTTATAATATGTTTTTGGTTGGATATAGGAGGAATTGTAAAAACCAACTTTAGAAAAAGATAAACAGATAAGTGGTAACGAAATTTTTTGAAAATTTGAAAATTGAATGATGAATTAATCAAAACATGTCTGAATATCAAGCAAAATATCTCTAATCTTCAAGCAAGTCGTGTTAGGTCTGAAATGAAAGCTGTTCGCATCGCATTCTCCTCCCAGAATCAGCGCCTGATAGTTTTTTTTAATGAGACCAATGTTAACACAAATTTTAAAAATTTGGCCCGTGATAGATTAATTATTAAGTTCTATTTTACTGATGTTGGAATATTTATGTTGTCGAATTTCTGAGAGGTTATGTTGAACGAAATAAAATATTTTCATTCATTTCAATGTATTATTTTGTCCACAAATTAATATTTAAGTCCAGATAATATTTATTTCAACAGATTTTTGATTATTTTATTTAGTAAAAATGACTGAACTTTTATTTCAGCCTGCGTATCTCGTCCATGGAAGCGGTTGGTCATCAATGGTTTACAAACAAGGGTTTTTCCTTAAGTACTTCCCTGGACTACCTCTTAGATACCATAGTTAAATTAATGAAATATCCAGAAGAAATGGTTTCTCAAAATATTTTCTCTAATTTTATGCAAAGTTTCTTAGGTGACACATTTTCCAGATGATATAAAAAATGCTATTGAAACATCCATAATAAGTTCTAGACCAAAAGTTATTTTCGATAACTCTATGTTAAATGTCGAAGATTATCCAAGTCCGGCAGTAAGTCAGTTGTCGTCTAGGGCATCATCAGCATCAAGAGATGGAATAAAGTTAGTTATTTAAACAATACTGTATTTTCCTTATTGATTAAGATTGTACTTCCATATTGTAAGTTCAATATAAAAAAATAATTATTTAAATAATAATAATAATAATGACAATAAAAATTAACATATAACGTAGTATTTTATGATAATACACAAAAGACAATTATTGAAATTTAATATAGATAAAGAATTGTTACGTTTATACCTCTATCAGAACTGCATAACACTTTTCTAATGACTTTAATGTCTCCTTTATGTTAATAACCTGTTCGATTGTAATTGAATCAAAATAATTACGATAAATCTTTATTTAATCTATGTAGCAGTACACTAGCAAAATCACTTTGCGAGAAAATGTGATCAATAAAAGTAGAAAATAAATCAATCAAAATTCTAATTCAACTGTCACATAAAAAAATTCAATCAAATAAATATGAATTGTTAAGATATTGATCAAAGTCCAAATGGATTCTCTCATAAATGACAAAAACTGTAAGGACTCTGTTGACTCCTGTCGAATAGAAAATATCATAATCTTAAAATCTTACAAAAATATTTGAATATAATCTTCTTCCGACTTAGTTCGTAATATACAGACATTTTTTCAGACGTAAAATGTAATTTTAAAGTCTAAAATTTTCTGGGCAGTCCATTGAGGACTCCGTCGACTCTTACATTGACTACTTAGTCATATACCAATATTTTTATCTGAAGTCAATTCACTTTTTAGGCAAAAATTTAGTAATTGGCTACTAACTACGGAACTGATTTAATCTTAACAATTCAACATTGACAAGATTAGAAAAGCTCCAAAAATATTTTATAATTATTATTAATTATTTAATTATTATTAATTTTAATTTTTAATTATTATTATTATTATTAAAATTTAATAATAATTTCTTCAGTTATGAAAGATGTGATCCATTAAAAGATAACTCGGTGGATGACGGCTCTTCGGAACGAAAAGAAATCTTTCCAAGTGTAGATAGAAATACAGTCAAAAACACTAAGAAAGGTTTGCTAATTATATTAGTAACACATTTAAATTATTATATTAGAACTTTTATTTACTGTTCCTTTAAAAGACCAAACTTTTAAAGGAGGATCAATTGGCAGTAGAATTACAGTTACCCTGACTTGTCAGCTAGCTCTTTTAGGAAGCGAACCGATTAGCATTTCTTGGTATAAGAATCAAGAACTGTTGTCGGACGATTCAAAAATAAAACTTGAAGTCATAAAAGGAGGCTTCCTTTCATGCACTATTTTAAGTGCATCTGACAATGATGTAGGCATATACAAATGTGTTGCTAGATGTCATTCTCTTAGAGCTGAAACCTGTGCAAGATTGATACTTGGAGATATTCCAACCCCTCCAGAACAACTTTTGGTATATTATATAAATGAACAAGAGGTCTTATTGAAATGGAATCCCTATTTTTTGGCGATCGATGACATCATCTATAGGGTTGATGTGAAAGTCATTGGTAATACTGAGTTATTTTTGTAAAATAAATTTTAAAGCTCCACAAAATGTTTGAGTACTACTTTAAAAATGTGGAAATAATTTTTAACAAAAAATTAAATAAATTTTAAGTAAAATTTTCACCTGATTTTAATAATAAAATAGATATTTATGTTACTGTTTTTCTATACTTTGAAAGAAATTATAAAATTAAAAATTGAAACAAATTTTTAGTTAAACAAAACAATTTAAAGCAGATTTTTTATTAAAAAATAATTTTGTGAAAATTAATATTTTCCATTCAATTGATAAATATGGAAATAGACAAACATTCTTAAATGTATTGATATCTGTTTTGTGATATACTGGGTGCCTAGGGTATTTGAGGACTTAAGTTTAATGTCAACACAATTTTGTCTGCATATTAGTTATTGACACGCTATCGATATTGTTCGAGTTCATAAGTCTCAATTGAACGTAATATTCATTTCACATAAAATTTGAGAAGTTAAAAAACGCTCTCCCTTTATTTAATTTTTAAAAAAATAATGATGTGAATATATTTTCAAAAAATTTTCATTATAAAACTAATTAATTATATATTATAAAAATTAATATTATTAATTATTATTATTAATATTATTATTATTACCCATTGAAGTTATTTTAAATTCTCAACATCATTAATATTTTGAATCGAGTTTCACATGCACACACTACACAATGGCAAAATGTTATTTTTAGGAAATTCTCATTTTTATTATAAAACATTATGAAATATTACATATCATAAATGTACAAATAAAATACTATAATGTATATATATTTATTTATATATATAATGAAATCTCATCTAATTACACTTATTTTGTTAAAAAATATTGGCTGAAATATAAAATATAAAAGTTTGTTAACTTGCTTTTGTTAGCAACTGTAACTAACGAATATTAAATACTGTATATCAAGCCCAAATTTTATATTGATTTTTCGTATTAATTATCTTCCCAAGTACGGAATTAAGAAATATAACGAATCAATTTGTAATACAAAATTATAGAATATATAATTTAGTAAAAACAATTGCAAAACTAATACTTGAATTGGAAAATAATACTAAGGAAAGTATAATTACCCATCCTGTTACAGAAATAAGGAAAATCTTTCGGATTTGGCAAAATCATAAGGAGTTATTTCTCTGAATAAGTCTTACTACACCTTTTAATTTAATTTTTTTCTAATACATAGTATATAGTATATTTAAGAAGTAATTAATAATAATAATAATAATAATAATAATAATAATAATCACAATAATAATAATAGTAATAATAATAATAATAGTAATAAGAATAATTAAT
>JBBMKC010218354.1:0-22666 GCA_037834085.1 Bipalium vagum
ATTGTTAATTGTGAATTATTGTTAATGGATAGTTCTTTCACGATGATTGTTGGTTCTTCACTGTGCTTGATAACTTCATGGTTGATTTTTGGGATGTTGATTGGGATCCGCGTAGTCTCCACAAGAAGAACGAACTGGAGACCACACCGAAAACCGGAAGCATGAAAAAAATAAGTTATAGATGCTTTATCAAAAAACCACAGAAAATTTTGGGAGTTCAAATCAGACGATATAACGACAAAACTACTCTAAAAATGTATTAAATGAAATGAGGGTGAAACTCTTTATTTACAACAATCAAACTGCAACACTCAGGTACACTAAATCAACAAACTGCTCAATACAGTCTCAACAAAACAACAAACACTCTTTAATTAAAAAGATGTGCCAGGGAAAACCCTGATCAGCAAAATAAAATTATAAATCAAAAACATACCAAGTTTTCCTGATAATTTTCTGGGCTAAAAATAATGAATTTTTGCTGGCTTATATATATATATATAATATTATATACTATTTTACTGTTTCTTTTAGCGTCTCTGATTGTCCAGTTAAGCTGTCAATCGTGACGTACTTTCTAAATTTAATTATTACTAAACATAAAATAAAATTCTGAAATTATGATTAAAATTTTAGAGAGACATGCTACTGATTAAAAATCAATAGTTGATTCTAAAATAATATTTTTTTAATAAATCTAAATTTATTTAATTAATTTTAAATTAACAATTAATAATTAAAATAAATAATTTTAAATTAACCAGTGCATTATTTAAATTTTTTTTCGTCAAAATTTTATGTACAGAAACTTATAAGATAGAAGTCAAACCTCAACAGTCATCTGACCAGAATATTATGTAAAGAGTTGGAATCCGCAGTTGATTGCCCTAAAATTGTTCGAAGGAAATCATGTCAGAAGAAACTACTGCGAGACCATTGAGAAGAACTACGTCAAAAGAAGTTTAAATTTTATTTGGTATATCAATCTTTATGATCTCTATGCCACAGGAACTTATGACGGTTCTGTGCTGTTTGGGGATTTCTGAGCTAACCAGATTGGGCTCAGTAAACCACCCTTTGGACCTGTCGTCGACAGATTGGTGAGAGGATTCTTATTCTTTGTTTTTAAATTTTATGTTTTAAATTAATCTTTAATTAAGACATTTCATTAACATTGTTATGTAATATTATTTAATTATTTATTAATTCTTATTTTCTTTATTTTGATTTTGTAGAGTTATTTGATTGTGTGACTGCTGACATTTTTATTGACTATTCAATTTGATAATTTGTTACTTTGTTAATAAAGTGTTGCTTGTAGTTGTTTTGATTCATTCATTTGCGTACAGGTTTTGACAAACGTGAAGGGGTCAGTAAACTTTACGATTTAAGAGTTACGACAGCGTTCATATTAGCGTAACAGAAACAACAATAAAAGAAGAAGCAAAGTTGTGGCTGGCTCACACGTTTATAGAGAAGAAACAAATAACCGATTCAATTTGCGAATTGTCAGAGGTTAGACAAAATTCGGATGAACGATTTGCAACTTTTGATATTCTTATTCGGAATCTAATGAACGACATCTTTAATTTTGATTGTTCCAAAAAGAGATCATTACCGAATTTTTAACAAAACGAACTTGGAAGTGTTGGACTTTCAGATGGTCTTGTTTCGAAACAGAACGCCAAAGTCGAAGATATCAGAGCTTTGGCCAAACTATATGAAACACGGAAATCAAAACTGGATCAGAAGAAGGAAATCCAAGTCAATGTCGTAAGACAAAGAAAGCTATGCAGAAACAGTACAAAGAAAATTTCCAAGAGAATTTCAGCCAAAATGTGCTAATACATCTACGTACAATCGAGTTGCTCAAAGGATAAATTTGGCATCTGCTATAGTTAAAGAAGCACAAAAAGAATATTGAAAAGATGTCGGATTTAGAACACAACAAAGACGAGAACATAAGTCAACATATTCAGAGCAACGAGAAGATCCACAATTCTCTACCAAGTATATAGCCAAACGATTTTACAACAAATGTAAAGGTATCCCAGCACCCCGAGATGAATATCTGCAGTGAAATCAATGTTTTTGCTGCGGTGATTATTATCATGCATTGTCCACTGAAAAACAAATCTGATTTTTGAAAAAGATAAGCACCTTTTTCGTTCATGCCCAATGTTGAATTCAAATTCAATAATTCCAAGAAGATCCTTAATGAGCATTCATGATTAGCTATTATAATAGAAGAGGATTCACGAAACCATGACGATGCTTATGAATAAGATGAAGAAAAAACCAGGCCGAACTCATTGCTCACATGTGGTCTGTGGGGTTGAACCATTAAGATCCTCACAAAATCGAATATGCCAGATGTTCAGATGTTTAAGACAGTGGATGGCAGACTGTGAAGTTAGATGAAGATAAGAGTCATAAAAATCAAAATGTTGTGGGATTCTGGAGCCTAATTTATTGTGATTGTGAGCATTTGAACATATTTTTGAATTTTAAAATTTTTATAGTTTCCTTTTTAAAATGCGATATGAATATTCATTAATTTAATGTATTAGTTAATTTTAAAATAATAATTTAATTTTAAAATATCTTTTTAAAAAAAATAATAAAAGAGACACTTTATTTTTAGTCTTTTGCTTTTTGCAGAGTATGAAAATGAAATATTTGTTCGGTCTATTATTAAAATTTAATTTTTAAATAAATTTTAGTTGTTCTTATTATTTTTTTATATTGATAAAATAACGTAATTTCATGTATTAAAAATGCTAAAATGGTTGAAACAATTTATTAATACAATACATATTTATAGTTCCCTTAGGCAAGCCAAAAATTTTTCCCATAAGTTATTTTCATTTTTTCTTCGCCGTATTGCTTCCAATAGGTGTGGAGACTCCCAGGCCCGATCCCAAATTCAATCCCAAATCCAATCTCAAATTCTCGATAAAACAATAAATGACAATTTAGTGATTTTAAAAACATTCTAGTATTTTAGTGTTTTTTAGGTTTATGTTTTTGTGTCGGATAAAAATATAATTTTATTTTTATATAAATATAATTCTTATTTTTATGTAAAGTTAAAACCCGAAGTTTAATTAATTATCCTTCCTATCTGTCTAAAATATAAAATAAAATATGAAATATAAAATTACAGTAAAAATTATATATATATAAAATACAAAAATTATTATTATAATTATAATTAATTAAAAAATTGATCATTTTGATGATTAATTTATGAAATATTTGGAAAAGATTGTTTAGTAACATAAAGTTACTATAAATAATTTTTTCAATAATAATTTTAATCAATGTTACTATAAATAATTTTATAGTCAAAACTTTTAAGATAAACTCTAAAAATAGTAACATAAAGTTACTATAATTAAAAATACAGAAAAAAATATAAATACTGAAGTATTTCAGTGTCATGACACACAAAAAAAAAGCATAAACTCAAACTCTAAGAAGAGGAAAGCGAACTCAAACCGACAATCAGCATTTGGATCAAAAAGGTCGCAACAGACCCAAATAAAACCGAAGGAAGCATCAGATACAAAACAATCCTGAAGAAAGTTTCAAAGGCAAGTAGCCAGAGGAAGGGATCAGATATTAATCTAGGACAAATAACGGAGCATTAGCCTCGGTGACCAGCTCAACGAGAAAACTTCAACATTTAGTCATTTATTTTATTGCAATAAGTTTATTAGATTTGTAATCAAATCTAAATAGACTTTAATTATTCATAAATTAAATAAATATAAAATAATTTTTGGGTTTCACACTGCTCACAGGTGAACCGATATCCAAATAAAAAATAGTAATTAAAAACAAAATTAAAAGCTATAATTCGATTACGAATTATAAGTTATTAATTAAATTAAATAAATACTAAGGATTGGACAGCAACTCCAATACATTATTATCAAATAATTGTTATCTTTTTTCTTACTTCCAAGTATTTTCTTTTTTGTGTTCTACACGTCTAATAGGACGGAGAACCGAATTTTTAACTGAGGGCCCTTGAGAGTAAGATACCGAAGGGTGATATGACTTTTCTCTGAACTTCTTATCTCGGGTTTTAATTCCAAAGTAAAATTGTATTAAAAAATAAAATTGTCAGATTTATATAAAATATATTTTATAAAACAACTTGTTAGCTCAGTTGATCGATTAAAAATTTATCGTTTTACAAGTGTAAAAGTTTATCATTTTAAAAGTTAAAAAAATTTGCAATCAGTATTTGTTAAAAAGTTTAAAAGGTTCAACTTTTTGTAATTAACATTTTTATTGTCACTCAAATTTTAACTTCGAACGTACGCGCACTAAATCCTTCTGAATTTGCATATATTTTATGTTAAGTTCCTAAAAGTCCACTATAGATATTCTTAACCCAATAAACGTAAAAAGTCAAATTTCGATATTCTTAACCCGAATAAATATTAAAAATTATTTTTATATTATCTTTTTAGTCGAAACTTAACATACACTTCATAAAAATAATAAAAATCATAAAATGGTAAAGCAAAGAGTCTCTTTTATTAGAACTATATTTCAATCGGCTAGTTCATAGAACTGCAAACAAAAGACAACTCAAAAAATAGGTAAAAAATAAATTACTGATTTTATCAATTCCTATCTTATTCTTATCACAACGGTCTCAATAATGCTGACCCTAAAGTTACCGACAAATAACTATCGCTTTATTTCTCTTTTCAACTGATTTAGCATATGTATCTGAACCATATATTTTACTGTCAGTTAGCTCCTACTTAATTCTCAGACAATAACGTATTTTCTCATATCTTACATCAACCTACTTGACTAAGGTTATGATATTAAATTTCTAATTGGCAATTTAATAATTGGTTGGGACATTATTATTTGATATCATCTGTACGTTAACAGATCATAAGCAAATTGATTTTATGTTATCTCAATTTGGTGATCGATATGATTTTCATCTAAATATTGTATTGATGAATTGATATCTTTTTGTGTTGCTATTGTATTGTGATACAAATACACAATATTTTTTTTATTACTGATCTTTGTTGATTACATCAACTATTAGTATAGGAAATCAGGTTGATTTTTAAATTATCAAATAATTAGCACTTATGTATTGAAAATATTTGATCATGGTTTAGAATAGAATAATGCAAAAATAATGTTAGATCTACAGAAAGAAAAAAGCAGAAGAAAAAGCAGAATATTTTAATAAAGTTTTTAAAATAATTCCGTTTACTTTAACTATGATAACCAATGGGATTTTGTCTTAGTTTTCAATATGAAAGCTAAAATATTTTAAATAATTCATAAGTTACATCAACAAATTAAGTTTAAAGAAATTCAGATTTTGTTAGGTCAACTTATAAAGTAAATAAGGTTTTGAATAAATAATATATCGAATTTTTTACAATCTGTCCATTCTAAAAGTCAAATGTCATCAATTACTGAAATTGAATTTAATTAAGAAAGTGACAGCAAATCAGATGAGTCTAAAAACTATTCTTCTATAGAACTGATGCTGATCAGTTCTAAGAATATGAAGCGAAGGACATTATCAATCAGATAGAGAAATGTATATTTCCTATTGTAGTAATAGATTGTCCGAACAACTTTTTCATGAATCCCAGTCTAAAAAGAATTATGTGCAAAGTTTAACAATCTATGTCCTTTAAGTAGTACCAAATTAGGTCTAAAAATATTAATTACGGTGGTTAAGAAAATATGATTTAACAATTAATTAGTTCATCGTAAATTTTCCACACATTTTGTAATACTAAACTGTTTTATTATCATTAAGAAAAGAACATACATAAAATCAGAAATCTACTAATCTTATATTAAAAAAGAAGGGATGTAAGATGACTATTAATAAAAATTAAAATAAATAAAATTTTCATGAATTAAAAAAATATTTAAATAATGAAAAGATTTATTCAGAAAATAGGGTAGGTATACTGGATTTTATGGATATTTATTTTCCAAAAGCCTTGAGGCATATAGTAATCCATAAGCTTTGGTGATGAGATATTGAAATAATTGCTTTCAAATTAAATTGGACCCATCTAAAAGTAAAGTCATGACAAGTACAATTCAATGTAAATAAATTGATTTATTTGTAAAATAAAGATAAGTCGAAATGACTAGGACACCATTTCAGATAGAACACGTAGATAAATAAAAAATTGAGATACTGATTTGCAAAAATGTGCCAGAGTTGGCTGGGTTAATCTCCTTGTAAATCTTTTTCAAGACAGAATTACACGTCGTAATGATGGACCGGAATTGATGGATTCCCAGCTGAGGAATTTGGAAATTGGAGGCTTAGTCCACCATTTAGTTGAATAATCATTTAAAGGTCCAGGTCGACAATTGACAGCTTCTAATCGAATTGCTCTGTCCCATGATAATGTGTGGCGAGTTGATTGTTGATTGTAAAGACCATTATTTTTTCCAAGTTGTAGAAGATCAAAATAGTAATGAGCATATACTGATGATGGAACGTTAATATTAAACTGTATCAATTCCAAAAAACTCCTTTCCAATTCATTTCTAGCAGATTTTATATTAATAATTACAAAAATGTTTAATTTGATCTTACACATCTTCTACACATAAATCCTTCAAAATCTGACAGTAATCTGCATTCCAAACGGCCTGATCGTCCCATACTTTACTGGCAAGTAAGATTGATGCCAAAACCTGTCTACGCCAGCTCCATGGTAGCATTTCTAATTCAGCGGATGAAAGCAATCTTTCAAGATATACCTGAAATATGAGTAACTTTAAGAAGTGAAAGTTAAAAAAATGTTTTCTTATATGTTTACAAATCTGAAAGTAACTTGAAAAAGCTGATCAACTATTTGATAATTTGAAATTAATCCTTAAAAATAGATATTTTACTATTTTTATGATATGTATTTTTTACTATTTTACCATAATTGAAATCAGTAACTTTTAGCTCAAAACCTTTTAAGCTCCTCACTTCGTTACTATCTTATTCGTTTGATTGAAACTGCTACAAAAATATATACTCAGTTGAATCAAAATAATCACAATACAAATCTTAAATCACAAAAACAATAACACAATCAATAATCACAGAGATCAATAAATGTTCAAAATACATAAAAAAACTCAAATAAATCACTCAAATAATTATCAAATGTAGAAATTTTAATAAAATTAAATCAAAAAGTTATATTTAATCAAAGTTTAAATTAACACAAAAGAAAAACAAACCCTCTCACCCTGAGCGATAAAGGGTCCCCGGGTCGTCTGCTAAGTCATTTATATGATTTCCAAGGGATTCCAAAACTCGATGGGCCCTATTGTGAAATCCTATTACGAATTGATCATTATAACAATGTTTAACAGTCAAAATAAAATCCTCGGATAGTTTCGTCGAGATAAAATATTCAGAAACTTTATTCTTGTCAAAAATAAATGATAACAATCTTATTAACAAAAATCTTTGCAATTTCCTTTTGTGTGAAATTCTGGTAGAATTTTCGCCTTATACAGGGTGTATCCAAATTCATTATCTATTTAAGTAATTGAAATTTTTAAAAATATTTTAAATTTATAGAAAATAACGTCTGTAATAAAAAAATATTTTTATTCCAAGTTTTTGTTTTATTTTCCTAATTTATTTTTTTCTGGTTACAATCTATTACACGAAATGATTGAAAATTATTAAATTTACAGAATCCTAAAAACTGTTCTGAAGAAAAGAGCCTATCATCTTCAAGTTTTTCACAACCTACATGAAGATTGTTCGCTCAGAACAGCGATGAGTGCTGAGCTTATTGATCAAATTGAAAATGCGACATTATGTTCAGTGGTGAATAAACCTTTCACACTCGTGGGAAAGTTATTCGTTATAATTGTCACATTTGGGGAATTGAGAGGCCAATTGAATTTAATGAACATCAAAGAGATTCACCGAAAGTAAATGTTTGGTTAGGCATGACAAAATGGAAAGCGTATAGTCCTTTCTTCTTTTTAAATGATAGTTAGAGGAACAAAGTATCTAGATATGCTGAAAAATTTTCTCGAATCGATAAGAGATGACATCTTTGACACAATGATTTTTTCATTAGTATGGAGTACCGTGTCATTATGCACGGATAGTACGTGATTATCTAAACAGACGATTCCCTAATGTTGGATTGGTGATAGACAGAAAATTCCTCAGATTTAACACTTAGATTTTTTTGCTTGAGGTTTCATTAATTTTGAAGTATACACTGGTAGAATAGTTAAAAATATTACAGAACTTGTCAATCTTATTACTGATGCAGTTCTAAAGATAACGTCACAAATACTGGAAAATGGTTTTCGGCAAGCATCCCGTAGTCTTGAACTGTCAAGTCATTGATGGTCACCATATGGAAAACTGATTATCATATAACATCTTTTGAACAAAGCTTTTTTCAAATTAAAACTTTTTTTAAGAATTTCAATTATTTCTTGTAACGGATAGTGATTTTTGATACACCCTATATAGTCGTAAAGATTAATCTACAACCGCCAGTCGCTACATTTAAAAGGCTATTTCTTCTAATAGCCCCTTAATCAAAATTTATATCTCGACGGCGAGATAAAATTACTTTTATAATAATAATATGTATAATAAATCACTACCCCGATGCAGGGATAGAATTTTTATTAATCATTTATCATTATCTCGATGTCCAGATAATTTTATAAAAAATTACTCTCAAATTTTACTTAAAAGTGTCAGCGCAACTCTTGACTAGCTCACCTGACCTACGCTGAGGTTGCTGTGGGTCTAAAAAAACACTAAAACAAACAATTTAAAACTTTATTAAATTTAATGATAATTACAAACAATGATAATGATAATGATAATTACAACAAACAAACTGCAACAATCTGCAGTTACACTAAACCAACAATTTGCTCAGGCAGTCTCAAAAAAAACAATAAACATTCCCTAATTAAAAAACTGTGCCAGGGAAAACCCTGGTCAGCAATATAAAATTATCAATCAAAAACATACCAAGTTTTCCTGATAATTTTCTGGATGAAAAATAATGAATTTTCGCTGACTTATATACTATTTTACTGTTCGATTTAGCGTCTCTGATTGGCATGTTAAGCTGTCAATCATGACGTACTTTCTAAATTTAATTATTAATAAAAAAAATTTCTAAAAACTATAATTAAAGAATTTTATAGAGACATGCTACTAATTAAAATCAGTAGTTGCTGATAAAATAATATTTAAATTTTATTTAATTAATTCTAAATTAATAAATTAATAATTAAAATATTTAATTTTAAATTAGCCAGTGTATTAATTAAATTTTATTTTTCACCAAAATTTTATTTACAGAAACTTATTTTCAACATTTTATCGAAATTTTAGAGGTGGCCCAAAACATATGGACGGCATTGTATAAGATAGGAGTCGAATCTCAACAAAAGTAATTTTATATATTAAAACTTAATTAATTATGTTATTATTATTGTTGACCCTTAGTAATCTCAAAGTCTAGGGTTCAGGCCTTTGGTGACCCCAACATTTCTGTAGAATCAAAAATTAATGTGAAAAGAAATTTATTTTCTTTAATGTGCATTCGGTCATATCACAATATTTCATCAATGAGATAAAAATATATGTAAATATAAAATATGATATTATATTTATAATAAACAGTAATTGTAATAACAAAATATTTATATATAATTAATTATTTTTCAATACTAAATTTTAGGATTTTAAGAAAGGAACAAAAAAAGAAAACTTAAAAAATCAAAAGATAATATTATTAAAACAATGAAATAAAAAAATAGACGGGAAAAGCTTTAAATTGTAACCAAGTTTTCAAAACTATAAAAAACAAAAAGAAATTATGAATTCACAATATCAATATTCAAAATATGAACCGTAATATTGACAATTTTCTTTTATGTGCTTTTCTTAAATTTTAATACTTTTAATAAAATAAAATGTATACAAAAATAATTCTGATTTATGTTTACGATGAATAGAGACAAATTTTCTTTAACACAATTACAAGACATTTCGAAACGATATTTATAAATAGAAGAATTTCTCGACAGTGAAGGTTAAATATAAAATTAGTGATTAGATTCTTTTAAAAATTGATTAATTTTTATTTATTATCATATTTTAAGCTATTTCGAATTTCTACCTACCAAAAAATGAAATTAAGACTTATTAAATCTAGAATGCTGCTATAACAAGTTTGTTTTATTAATTATTTTTATTAATAATATTATTAAAAAGATATTCAAGAAGTTTTAACTTTTTAAGAATCGATATATTTTTCTCATAAGAAATGACATTATATGGTGACAGCTTTTTAAATATTATAATTGTATTATGTATTAATTCAAATACAACCTGAATAAATAAGGAAATTATAATAACTATTATTATATAATTATAACTAAAAGAACTAAACTGTACAAGTCACAACACCCTCTACTACCATCGTAATAAGTTCAGAGATTTTTATTCACATATTCTTTATTATGACCTTGTCTCCATCAAAGACCACCTCAATTTCATTGTGTTATTGTATATAAAATAATTAAAACTTAATAATTATTGATCACTAATCGATTCAAGCGAAAATTATAATCGAATAAAATTAACATCAATATAGAGTAACAATGTTTATGTGGCTGGATGCTGCATAGTATACTCAGACCACATGCAGATCTGGGCAGTAGTTTACCAGTCCATTGACTAAGCAAATGTCATTAGCAAATATTTTGTGACAAAGGAAATGTAAACGTATAATAAATTGACAAAACAAAGTTTTGAAAACAATATGAATCTTTAGTTAATAAACAATAATTTAATCTCGGTCATCAGTGAAAACTTTGAATTAACTGATTATTATTAACTGGTAACACTAGAAAATAAAATTTGAGTTGAACGGTGTCAATGGGAAAGTATCTGATTCAAAATTCTGTAGGATAAATAAAATACACAAAATATAAATAGAAAATCAAATTACTATACTTTTTAATTAATTATTTTTTTGATTTTTTAATTACACGTACCATGACAACGTTAAGTGTGTGTTATACAAAATGTGAAATGCATGTTTATTATGAATTTTCTTCTGGATTATTTTTTCTTTTAAAAGGATTAATTTATCTTTCAATCAGATTAAATAAATTTCAAACCACTGTAAACACCATAATCCACATTGATACTGTGTTATTTTTGTCCACATTCATTTCTTATGAATTAATTAAAATTATTCTGGTCACAAGACTCGTTTTAAAATAACTTAACGTAAACTAATGTTACACAAAGACAGATACCAAGGTATAAAAGTTATACTATTGTCAATTGTCATTGTTGAAAATGATAAAAATAAGCTAAATTTCTTAAAACAACTCCATCATATCAAATTCTAAATCCAAAACCCAGTAAACTTTGTTGATTGACCTCTGACAGAGCTTATGGTTTCCAGTTAAATTATTCTGACAAATCACTATAACCATCAAAATAGAAAACAAAATTCACTTAAATGGTTCGATTTTCATTTTCATTTTCCACATGTCGCAAAATGCACTTTGAACTTCTGGAGAGCTTTATAAACATTTTCGAACAATAATTACCATAAATCTCAAGATTCAATGCTACTAATATATAACCTCATATTATGCACGTTCTGGTAGGAAAATAAGTATAAAATGTAAAAGAAACATACTTATCACATTTTCGTTAAAATTTTAAAAATATTAAGCGCGAACATCAGTGTACGAAAAAGTGCAAGTTGACCTAGTTCAGCTGACCTAATTTAAGGTGGGTGAGTGTTAACCAATAACGTTCAAAAATTCTCACAGCGATTTTGCTGAAAACCAAAAATGTAACTGTTAACAAAATATATAAAACAATGGACGAATGAAAGTTAACTTAAAATCTGACTTGATGGATTTAAAAATTCACTTGTTTTAATTTAAAAAGAATTGATTTAAAAGAGTTTTTTGTAATAAATGTTTAACAATGGAAGTTGGTTGGTTGAAATATTTTATGAAATTAAAATAATATTTTAAATTGAGAAAAAATCATTTATTTTATTTTATTAATTAAAATAAAATAAATAATAATAAAAATGATTTATGTAATAAAAATTTCTCAATATTTTCAAAAATTTGATTTGTTTATAATGTTACTCATTAATAATGGAAGAATTGTTGAAAAAATTCAGAAAATTTTTAAATACCAAAACCAGTGGAAAGTATAAGCGTGAGAAACGTGAGCAGTGTGTACAAATATTTACATCGTTAGTCAATATAGCAGAAGAAAGTGAAAGAGAAATCTTAAATTATTCCACATTCTGCCAGAAATTTGTGACTGGCCTAAAAAGAATTTATTTTATAATTAATCTTCAAGATCAACGATATTGATGAAACTGTATAATTTGACAATGCCGGAAACAAGTTGAAAAAGCTCAATTTATATTTTCCAGTACACATTGAAATAATTTTTAGATGAATAAAATTTGAATAAAATATTCATTGGCCAGGTTATATATAATATGAATTTATAAAATAGACATCAAATATTTCCAATGAAGTCTCTTATCAGTTTAAAATACAGATCTTGTAAAACTTGTAACCATCAGTCTGTACTGGATCATAAGAGATTTTACAAAAAACCTTAAAGTTTTCCATTGGTCACAAGTTATGATTTTTAGTTTTATTTTAATATTCTTGGTTTATTATTGTCAATAATTCTCATTCATGTTGAAAATGTGTGGATTATTTCGAAAAAGGATACTCAATCTTTTATTGTTGAGGTACACTTCTAACAATTTTTTGGGTTACCAAGGGTACATACTTTTAACTCTTTGAATTATAAAAACCGTAAAAGGGTCTAAAATAGTATAATAATAATTAAATAATAATATAATTACAATTAAAAGTGCAAAAGTTAATTAAAATAATAATAAAATGATAATCTTTTTAATCTTGAATAATCTAATCTTGACAACGGTGAATGTCGTATTACCAAGATTAGACCAGAGTCCACAAATAGGGACCGATTTAATATTAAGTGCCTAAAAAGGGAATTGACATTCCCAATCAAGAATACTGGTTTACGACTGAGTAGTTGTCTGACTGTATAAACGGTATTGGAGTCTTCAATGGTCTACCACAAAAGAATTTTTAAAATTGCTTATTAGGAAAGTGTTGTGAGCCAGAATATTTAATTTATGTAGAAAACGTCAAATCTCATCAGAAGAGAATTTAAGTCGGAAGAATTTTTCAGAAGAAAAATCGCTGGTGAACATTTTTTTATTATGCCCTTTTTTATGCGACAGGAGCCAACGGTGAGTCCTGTGCTATTAATGTGTTTATGAGTGTACCGGTTCGTGGTCATCAAACAACCCTAGGACCCATCTTCTTCTGAGAGTTCCGTATCTTGTTTTTGTTTTATTTTTAATTCAAAATTTAAACATAATTTGACTTATTAATATTATTGAATCCGACTTAATTTTCTCATTGTTTCGATTTAGTGTTTTGATCTGATTTACATTTGATCATTTATTTATCTCATTATATTTGATTTATTGATTGTATTTAATTTCATTATCATTGATTTATTTGTTGGAGACATTTTGCAATTTGAGATCGATTTGTTGTGTGGACATTCAATCGTGTATCTTTGTGCTAGAGAAATAAAGTCTTATTGTGATCGCTTTGATTCAATTATTTTTGAACACGTTATTGAAATGATCAGTAAATTAACAAGCTAAGTATTACGAAAGGCTTCATATAAAGCGTAACAAATTAAAAAGACCATGGCGGCACATAACAATTAAATAAGTTTAAGAGACTTTCTCCTACCTATACTTCATTCTGTAAAATATTTTATGAATAAATAAATAATAAATTGTAGAAAGAAAATTTCTCATGTTTTATTTTTAAATAACGTTTGCAGAACTTTTTTGTTATACATTATATTTTAGATTTAAAGGGCTTATCAAATTTTCCATAAATGTTGAATATTTAAAGTAATATCCTCAAAACTTCACAATATTCAAAGAATCACAAAACAATATAAAAAGCCAATTATAAGACATTACCACGGAAATTAAAAAGAATGGAAGATAATCCACAGAAAATTTCAAATACGGTGATCTTTTATGAAGTAAACTTAGTTAAAATCATCATTCGTTGGCTAAAAGAGATTCGCACTCACCGAACATTAAAATAGATGAAAGAATTGGAAATTTTGGTGTTGCTGAAGATTGTTCTTCGAAAACAATATTAATAGTGTGTTACATTCAAATTTTACCCAATCGAATTATTGATGCATTTACTATGAAAGAGCATGAAAACTACCATTGAATATTATACCGTTTCTATAATATAATTATATATATTCAACCTTTTGTACGAAATTTCATAACATATGGTGATCATATTGAGGTTTATAAGCCATTAAATAAAATTCTGGGTCGATTTAAAAATTGAAAAATTAATTTTTTTCTTTTGCATTCTACAAACAATAGATTAAATGTTACGTTTTTAAGGACCTATAAAAGTTGCTGATAGATAACTTAGACATCATATATAGTGTGTTTCAAAAGTAGTAACGCATACTTTAAACCGCCACAATTTTTTCAAATATTAAAATATTGATTGGAAATTTTTATAATCTAATAGAATATTAGGTAAGCCTTAATTTCACATATAACATGTTAACTTGTGGTAGAAATAAGCGTTAATTTCTATCAAGATAGATCCAACCTAATAATTGAACATTTCCAAGGAAATAATAGAAATAGTAAATTGTGGAAAATCACTATTTAACAATTGGACAAAGAAACTAAGCTGGATTTATAATAAAGGTTTTTATCATGTATAGTTTATATATCAGTTTGTACATCCTTTCTTTGTTTTTCATAAAAAATTAAAATATTTGAAATATTATTTATGGTTTTAAAATTATTGTTGTCCAAAGTTCGCGCTACTACTTTTGAAACAAATTATATCTAATATGTTATAAAACGATTGCACAATCATTTTAGTATCATTAAGAGATATACAAAGAAAGTTTGGAATATTATCCTCATTACAATTTTAAAATTATTTTTATTTAAATAATAATAATAAGAAAACATTCTATTACCAGTGTTACTATTGCACATTCGGGAGTCAGCTGAGCCATATTGAAAATACCTCTCAAGAATCTATATATTTCTCTGTGACTAGGAATGCGCAGAAAATCACTCTGTGAACAGCCAGTACGTATGACAGGATGCTGTCTTTCGTCAAAAATTGAATACAGTGTATCATCTGGAGAACATCGATATCTCTGATTATTAGAATTTTTTTCACTTTTGACATGCAGATGAATTGCGAGAGCCAAAGCTTTCAACGATAAAGCCGGGTTAGGTTGAGAAATAGTGTTATCATCCATTAATATTGTGCTACATGAGCTCCATCGACTGATATATCTTGAATTATTCTAACAAAATATCAATTGAATTAAATCAATTACAACGTTAAATTTTACTCTCTCGTTTTCTACGTGCCTCCTTTGTAAATCTAAATAGAAACATGGTTCAAAGCTCAAATCCACACTGGTTTAACAAACTTATTTCAATATCTTCTTTGGACCTTTTCAGAAACAAAGTTGGATTTTTGGCATTAATAGAAGGATCATGTTCAATATCTGAAAAGTGAAGATGGATTAAATTATACTTAGAACAGTTGCAGTTAAATAACCATAAAACCATAGATCAAACCGATCATCCAATTAATTATTATGAAAGAAAATTTCTTGTTATTTTCATTAATTAACTTAATTACGCATTTCAAGCAATGTAAAAATAGAGATGCATTCGAAACAAATTCTGTCTCCTCTGACATACATCACCTAGGATGATTTTAATTAATTAATTTCCTTTTCAGATTTCCATATTTAATGTCGAATAAGAACGGTTATCGGTCATCACTGACATATGCGCTATTAATGGTTATTAATTAAAAATGCTCTTAATTACAAATTAATCTAATAATCTAAGTGCTGAGATTTTACAGATATCAATTGGACTTTTTATTGCAGGTAGAGAAAAAATCTTCAATTTTGTCAAAATATAAATTTTAAACTGGAGATTATATCTCCTTCATTTATATTTGCTAACACAATGACATTAAAAATATTTTCTTTTTAAATAAGTTTTATAAGTAAATAATAAATAAATAATATTTACAATGGTCATATTAGCAAACACTTTTCTTAAATCTGTTTTAATAATATAATTAGTTGATATTGTAAATATTTAGACATTATAATTATAAGATATTGTTTTATTATTATTATTATTTTTATTATTATGTGAAAAAAAATTTCATAATAATTTTATTATTTTCAAATTCAATTCAGATTTGTGTTTACTATTACAGGGTTGATCTTTATAATATTTCATAAAATATATATTATTTTTAATATTTCAATTTTTTTAGAGTTTTATTATTAAATATTATTATTATTATTATAATTATTACTAAATATTATTATTAACTATTATTATTATTATTATTTATTAATATTATTATTAGACATTCATTTAAAATGTAATTTTTTAAAATATAAATTGAAATTTCTTTATTTTATATAATTACAAAGAACATAACCTTCTGGCTCTCGTTCACTTATGTGTTGTAATTGGTCTGTGCTTTTAATCATCCATGAATCGCGATATGATTCCTCCAAGTTATTATTTAAATGAAAATATCTTCCATTGTGTTGCTGAAAATAAACAGTGTTCTTATTAGGGTAAAACGGAGCAGGGCATATAATATTGGTCACCGGATAATTATTTGGATAGAAAAAACTGTTAACAGAGTTTTCAGTGATATTGTTATGATTAGTGTGAGGTCCTAACGATTGATTTTCCGAAACAGAATTAACTTGTAAGTTAAATGTTTCATAATGAAAACCTTTCTCACTACCACAATTTTGATTTAAATAACCATTTGAGTAATTTTCGATACCTGCCGAGTATTTACAATTGCTGTTATTTGGTCTATTGACAAATTCTGGTGATTCTGTCCACCTCCACCTACAGCAAACTAACTTATTACCCATTTCTAAAAATATTGAATATTTAATTTTTTTTACTAAGAAAACACAAGTTTAAATTTTATTAATTTTGAAGATAATCGATAATTATTTACGGTCGCTTAGAATAAAAATTCTATAAATTTGATTCTTTTATTTATCATAATTATAAATAATAATAATTTAAAACAATCTCAAGGCTGACCATTAATTCCTTGGTTTGGATTCTAATATTAATTTATTTATTGAATAATCCCGCGTGGATCAATTTGAGAAACTTCTAAATATTCTTTATAAAATTATATTAAAGATATTTAATTTGTTAGAATCTTTTTATAATGAAAATCTACTTGAAAAATAATTTCTTCAGGCTAAATCCTGGAAATTTAAATTAATTAGTTGGAGTAATATTCTTTAATTTAGAAATTTAATTTATTACTTTTAATTAACGTTAGTGTCAACAATTTTAAATCGATTGCATAAATTTATTTTATAAAATTGAAGTGCTAAAGGATATATTCTATAAAAATCATTGATTGATGTAAATTTTATTATATTTGTCTATATTTAGAATTTCGTGAATCATTATTATAGTTTTTCAAAAAATTTGATCGGGTTCTCTGGACTTGGTTATATTTTTAATTAACTTGATTTGAATCGCAAGATTTTTTTTGTGAATGATTTTTCAGAAATATTTGCAAATAAAATTTAAGCTAATTTTACAAAAGGTATTTTTAGAATTTTACTGTTTTTCTAATATTAGACACAAATATATTAAAGGTTAAAAGCAAACGGTCACTAGAAGAATTCGATAATACAAATAAGAAGTCTAATAATAATAAATGTGAGAAAACAATAAAGACGTCTTCTGCACTACTGAAACTCTGATCCCTGGTTGAGTTTTGTAACGATCTAAGCAGATGATAATCTGAAGATGCAATTTGCTGCAAGGCTTCAAAGCCAAACTTCTTCAGCTTCGTTCTGGTGATCATTGATGTATGGTGGTCTGGTATTATCATGATGGAATGTAACACCTTTTCTAATCACCAGATGAGGTCGTTTTTTGATAACAGCAGCCTGTAAACTTTTCAGTTGACTACAGTAAACCGTTGAATTCATTGTTTTATTTCTCGGAAGTAGCTCATAATAGATGGAACCTTGTCATTCCCATCCAGCCTTTGGTGTCGGTAATGGTGGTTCACTCCTTTATAGCTAGGATCTTTTTATCGTAATATTAAGATATAGGATTCAATTTTCATATGTTATCATCTGTATCGAAACTTGTATGGATTTGGAATAAGCTGCAGCAGTTGTCTTTTGCCCCATCCGAAAAAAGTTGTGAATTATACATCTCAGATCCTCCTTTGCTCGTCCATATTTATCTATATAAATAATCAATATTTAAGAAAATTTACCTAATTAAATTTCATTAATTTATAGCCTTACTTACATTCTTTCAAGATATTCGCACAGAAATTAAATGGCATTCTAATTATTTTAAAAAAATATAATGATTAAAAAACGAAAAACTTTTCGGATCATCCAATAGTAGCGTGATTTTATTTCCTATCGTTACGTAGAAGACCATTGAATATAAATCATCTCAAATAGCGAGCCAAAATTAATTACACTCAGAATTAAAGTATCAAAGATTTTTCAGTGATTCTGTGACAGTTTTATTAAAAATAATAAGAGAATCAATAAGAATTAATCGATATTCAATAATAAGTAACTGTTTTTACTTGCTTCTGCGTTTTTATAGTTTTTTGCAAAATCGTCGAAAGAGTCGACTCACATAGTTCCTATCAGAGGGATTTTTCACCTACACTGAAGTGATATGTTTTTTCTTGACTTTAATTAAAGGGTAATACGAAAAGTTAATAATTTTCATATTACATATGCAACTATGTTTATATTTATTTTCAACTATGAGTTGTATATCCTTGTTTCATTAAATTGTCTTAGTTAATTTTGTTCATTTTTATTTGTGCTAACCGTAGTCCTTTAAGCAGCCAAATCTTTTGTAATAATATTTAGCTTTTCAGGGACGACGAAGAAGATCAACTTACAAATCAATCTGTTGTATAATTTATAAATGTTATTTCAGCGGTAAGAGACAGTGTGTCCTTACCATCTGTACTAAAATTTAAAGTTGATCGTTGTCGTTGATCGTAAGTTGTCAAATGGTAAACAAATACTACTTCAGTCTCAAGTCTTCGAAGACTTCTTACAAACTTCTCTCAGCTTATCACACAGAAGCAGTCATTCCATAAGCCTTTAAAGTTAAAGTTTTCCAATTTGCTTTTAATTTCTTTAAGGGCGAGTTACTTTGATTGATTTAGATTCACATTGGCAGTACAAAACAATCAACTACAGCTTATTTTATGGCTCATGTATATATTTCTAAGATTTATCAATTGTAATGTTATTTTTAAACCGCGTTTGAAGCACAGAAATTGAACACCTTAAGAATCTCTCTCGATCAATCGTTAATTTATGTTAAATTCAACAGGCAAAGTTTTCTCACAGCCAAATATCCATGTTATATCGAGTGTTTTCTAATCATACTAATGTCGTATGATACCTGAATCTCGAGATAAGTCACATGACGGTCAAGCTTTATCAATTATTTATTTAACATTGAGATTTGCTGTCCTCACAAATGATTTTGTACGCTTTTCGTAAAGCAAACTTTGAGATTGAAATGTTTTTTTTCAAACAATTAGGTAACACTTTAAACTTGTTAATTTATACAAAGTAAAATTTTATCATGAAAAAGTAATTTTACAGTTAGGTAATGTAATATTTTCAGTTCGCAATACAGTTATTATAATGTTAATATGCATAAAGTTAAAAGTTTGTGATATAAGATGTACTAATAATAAATAATAATATATTGATTGTTACAATGTAAAAATTGCTAATTTTCATTAATAGAAAAATTTCTTTTAATGAGGTTTTCAGTAGATATTTACCAAAAATTTTTCGAAGTACAATGAAACCTGTCAATGTTGTGCACGATTGGGACCGAATATTTTGCCTACAATATAGGGGGTTCATGAAAACGAAAGTCAATATTTCTTTTATTAACAAAAAAAATAAAATGATCAACTTAAGCAGGTGTCCACATTATAGAGGTGTACAAATTAACAAGCTTCGCTTTATAATAAAAGTTAACTGAACGAAATCAATTATTAATTAAAAATAAATAATTGCAATATTGTGAAAAATATAGTTTAAAAAACTAATGAGGAGAAATAAAAAGACAATATAAATAAACTGTTTCATAAAATTAGCTTTGAATAAAATAATTTTCATTCAATCCAGTCTAATAATTGAAAATCAGATTTTTTAGACGTTTTCTTTGTTTTAAAGATTCATTTTTTATAAATAAATTTAAAATCTGAATTAGTTTTGATATGAATTTAATTTCCTGAAAATAGTGTTGGAAATTTTGCTAATGAATAATAAATATTAATAATTGAATTATTCAAATAATAAACAGTCATTTTGAAAAGTCAATAATTTTGGTGAAAAGAGTATCTAGAATTTGATTTTTTCTAACACAAATCTTTCTCTCAATATTTTTGTGCGTTATTTTTCATTAAAAATAATTTGCATACATGTTGTGACAATAAAGTTCCAGCACTTTATCTATTCAAAACCAAAGATACATAAAATAACAATAAGTCATATTTCATTGCTTAAAGTATTCACAATTGAAAGTAGTCACTTTTGAATACACTTAGTACATCTTTTATAGAAAGCGCCAAAACTTTTTAAAAGTCCTCTTTTTGAATACTCTTCAGATCGCTTGTAAAATTTGTCTAAATATCCTCTCCATCTAGAAATTTTCTTAGTTAAATCCGGTGAATATTATAAAACTTTTCTGGTTTTGGAGAGCTCTTTGAACACTATTGAATGCTCTATCCACCACCACTCATCACCATTAACAATTGATTTTTTAAAATTTTGGTCAGTATCACAAACGAAAATGAAATTACAGCAGCAATCAACTCTGCGTTGCAATTGTTTCGGAGTCAAGCTGTGAGCAGCAAGCCGCAACAAATCTTTTTCTTACCTAAATTCTCAATCAACATTTTCCGAATCGATTCTTTATTGATTTCAGTTTCATCTTCGAATATTCTTAATGTAACATGTCTTTCTTCTTCAACAATTTCTTTAATTTTGTCCTTGTAAAGTTGAAAGCTACAGCTATAAATCTCAAGACTATTCACCAGAAAATTCTAATAAAGCGTTTTGTTAGTTTTTTTTGAATTTACATGAATTTTCCAAATATCAGGCTCAGCTCCAAAGTGAACTTTAAAACTAACTAAAAAAGCTAGGTAAAATAGAGAAAATGGAAAATTTTCTTTTTATCTTATTTTTTGTTTTCTAATCAATTTTCACCTCTATTTTGACATTGCAAAACTCAAGTTTGACAATGTTATGTTTAATTTTAACTTTGTTTAAAATCGTATTTTTGTTTATTTTGATTATTTTTTTAAGATTTTGCTTAGCCCAAGAATTTTTAAAAATTCCTTCTCAAGTTTTTGAAAGTAACGTATTTGTTATTGACGAATTTGGCTTTAATGTAAATATGAGAGCTAAGAAAGGTCGATCTTTTAAAGGAAAAAGCATATTAAGGTTGCCCAATCTTTAAGATCAAGAAACATCTGTTTGCTGTGCAATGAATATGGAAACTTTATTTTATTATGGCACTCAATTTCGTCCTTTTAATGGTGACATTTTTGAATATATAGAAAAACTACTAGCTTTGCTTTAAAAAATATGCTTACGAAATTGGTTTTAAAAATAGACAATGTTGCTTTTCATAAAACTACAAAAATAAGGAAATTGATAGAGGAATACGGTTTCAGTTCATTATTTATACCTTCATACTCACCTTTTTAAAACCCAATTTAAAATTTATTTTCAAAAAGAAAGAAATTTGAACAGAAAGAGAGACCAGAAAATGAAGAATCTTTAATAGGACTTTTAAATAATGTGTCAAGGCTTATTACTTATTAAGTGGAGATTGCTCCGGTTTCTATCGCAATGTGGATGAACAAGGAAATTATTAATGAATAAATGTATTTTTGTTTGATTAGTTAGATTTTTTAACGTTATGAACATATACCTATTGTAATTAACTTGCTGTCAAACTGGACTATTACAATGTCAAAAATAACCTTAACGTTGTCAAAATAGAGGTGAAAATTGTGTGCTTTTATTTTTTTCCTTTTGTTAACGAATGAACTTTTAAATTTTAAGTGAATTTATTTTGTAGCATTTTCTTAATAGTTATCGTTACGTGTGTCGATCGCGCTCCAAAAGCGGATTCTATTGACAATAATGAATCGATTGATAAAATTTTGGTAGTCAATAAACTTTATTGTTATATTTGTGTTTTAGTAAAAGTAGAGGAATTGATTATGCTTTAAATATCAAATATATACAGTGCGCGTAAAAAGTATGTTCACCTCCTATCAAAAATACTAATTTTGATATATATTTCAATTTAATTATAAATAGTTGTTTAAATATTAACTT
>JBBMKC010218355.1:0-12439 GCA_037834085.1 Bipalium vagum
ATTTGCGGCACTATTTGTCTTTGATGCTGTCGCTGTTGTCGAAGTTTTTGCAGCTTTGTTTGGTCGTAGTCTCCACATTGTCGAACTGATTATCTTTTTTTCATTAACACCAACCAGGGGTGAGGAGAAAGAGAATAACAAAAAATCTGAATTATTACTAGTTTTATAATTTAACATTTTTTATAAAATATATTTGGTTATAACACTATACAAACTATTTGATAAAATTCAAATTCAAATTATTTACTTGTGATCAAAATGACTATTGAGTTATTACGGCGATTCATAAGTAATTTCGTTTTTTTGTTTAAGTAGTTCAGAGTAATTTTTTATTGATAAGCAATTTGAATATATCGATTTATTTGAAACTTAATAAATTTTCTACCATTAATCTTAATCTTGTGAACAATATAAATTTATTTTTCGAATATACACCTTTTATTAAATGAATACAAAATGAATACAAAAATGAATACAATTTCTACCATTATGTTAATTAATTTATATTATATAAATGTAATACCATCTTTTATTTTAGCTGAAATAAAAGTGGAAAAAATCGAAATTCGCACTCTTCTTCGATATTATTGGAAGCAACTGACTGCCAGAAAATATGAGAATTGGAAGGTGAAGGTGTGGTCTTTATTCGTATAGCCCAAATCTGGTTTTAAGAATCTAATGAAGTTGACAATAATCTGTACGTTTAACCACGTTCTGGTAGGCCAATAACTGTGAATCAAGAAGCGCTACGCAATGTTTTGAGACAAAACCTTCGACTAGCACTCGAATATTGTCTGCTGATCTAGGTATTTCCCAAGCAACATTGTTCGACACCTTTAACCAATCGGTAAGGTCAACAAACGATGTAGAAAAGTACTTCAAAATTTAACCGAAAATCAGGCAAAGCGCCGTATGGAAACGTGTAGAAAGCTGCTGGAAAATCCGCGGGATGATTATTTCATTGGACAAATTGTAACTTCTGATAAAAAATGAGCATATTTTACCAATCCTCACAAAATTAACCAGTGGTTGGACCCTGGGCAAGTGGCAGAACCTGTGCCAAAAAAGACCGATTTCATAGAAAACGTTATTGTGTGCTTGGTAAAATTTCAAAGGCATGATCCATTTCGAATTGATTTGAAATAGTATATCACTAGATGCAGACCTATATGCTGTGCTCAGTTGGATCGAAATTTTTAAAAATTAAAGCTGAAATACCCAGCATTGGTCAATCGAAAGTGGGTGGTCTTATAACAAGATAATGCAAAACCGCACACTGCCAAGAAAACATTCGAAAAAATCAGAGAATGTAAATCTTTTGAACTGTTACTACGTTCAGCATGCAGTTCAGATCTTGCCCCATCGGATTACCATTTTTTCGATCAATGGCACATTTTCTCCGAGGTCGTAGATTCAATAACTTGGTCGAGATCGAAACAGCGTGCCAAGAGTTTTTCAGGTTCAAGGAAAAAGAATGGTACCAATAAGAAATCCAATAACTAACAGATAGATGGCTTAAAATTTTTGATTCAAATGACATTTACTTTGAAACATAATTTTGTTTTGGTTTTATTTTGTTTTTATTATTTTAAATAATAATCGTAATTTCTTGTGAATCACCCTAATATTTAAAAGAATTCAATCTATACTAAGAGAAGAAGCCTTGCAGTAAAAATAACGAGATGGATGACTAGTTCACCAGATCGTGATTGTCAGAAAATGAACAATAAAAAATGAAGCTAAGATTTATTAAATAAAAACAGAAACTAAAATTATATTTATGTTCTGCGAAACTGAATCAAGTGAATTTAGTGAATACAATAATTCTCTTAGATCTTAGTATATTTTTAACTTTTATTCTTGCTGTGATTTATAGTAAACTCGATAATTTTTCAAAGTTATTTTTTAGTTATTATAAAGTAACAAGTTTGAATATTGGATTAAGGTTAAATATAAGACGTTTGTTTAAATAAGAAATTTTAAATAAATTTTCAATTTAATTTTATCTTTAAATGACAATTTATTAATTGAAAAATAATAAATATACCCTCTTATACTTGTGTCATCTGATTGTTTCTTTATTTAATTTTAATACCTTAATAACTTAACCTCACTATCACCAACTTCTTACGCTAATATTACTATATTACTTATATTTTATATTTATTATAATTAATAATTAATTATAATTAATAATTAATTAATTATTACTTAATATTTATATGCTATAAATTGAATAATTTTTGTATTATTATTTTGTAAAAGTTTATTTTATATCTTGAGATTTTATCTTCTATTTGTGTTTTTGTTTTCTTAAATTTTTTAATTGTTTGTTTTTTAATAAACTTTATAACCTACCTATAGTATTTTTTTCTCTTGTTTTCATTTTGTTGGCTTTTCTTTCAGTGTGGAAAACCACAAAAACCATATTACGAAGAAATTTTGTTTTATATTTTTTAGATTATCCATGCTCTTCCTGTTCAGTTGTACCTCAACCAGACTAATCATTTAACTTCTCATACTGGTGGTAATATATCTTAATGATATATTTATCACTACTCATGTTTTAATTCAAACCATAAAGAATAATGAACAACTTCTAAATAACATAATTTTCAATTCTGTAAAAATATTGATTTGACAATTTGACGATTATTTGTGCTTTACTTTGATCCTAAATGATAAATGTCACTCGTTTATTCTATTACCTTTAGTCAATTTTACAATTAACCAGGATAGATCCATTTCCAAGAAAATTATTCCAAACTAACTACTACTTTAATTTCTATTCCAATACAAAATACCTTTAGATAAAAGCTTTGCGTCCACGTTAATATAAGAATGTAATATAAATTTTCTAATAAATTTAATTAATCATATCAAAATATAAAGCCAATCTGAACACTTAAGCTCGTCAATTTTCATTAGGTATTTTCACTAAAATATGAAAATTAATTTCAAATATAAATGAGCTCGCACTTACTTTTCTCTGCTTTCACTGCAAGAAATACAGGCCGAATAACGGGCATTGTTCAATTTAGAACATTTTTTGCATACCCAAGCCGGAAGTTTTTTCCTTATAACTGAAATTTTTAAAAATATCATTATGATAACAAGAAATGATAAAATTATTTATGAATTAAAATTCTTTGTCAAAAATGCTTGTCAAAAATTCTTGAGATTAAAATGATAATAAATTATCATCAACTTACTTAATTTTAATTTTAGATTAATTTTAACGTTTAAATGTTATTATAATAATAATAATAATAATAATAATAATAATAATAATAATAATAATAATAATAATAATAATAATAATAATAATAATATCTTTACAATGTTAAATCAATTTTATCAAAATCAATCTACTCAAATAAAATATTTTCTTACAATTTTCCCATTATATTACAAAATGACTAAAGATTTCGTGTCCCTCTTCAAAAATACTGATTGAAAATTTACCAGAACATCTATTTTTACCTAATTAACAGGTAAATTGAAACGACATTTTTCAAAAACTAATGTTCTTGTAATTCAAACTTATCATTTTACTAGTGAAACTATCAACAGCGGAATAGTGCTTGTTTAAAATTAATTATTATTAATTCAGTTCAGCTGTAATAATTTACGAACGATTTTAGAAATTTAAATTGACAAAGAAATTTTCTGTGGAACATTATGCACTACAAAAAACCTTTAACGGTGTGCTTAATAAAACATTGCTTTAAAAAATTGCAAAAGATGTATACTTCAAGAATGGAAGACGAGTCCGGTTAAATCAGATTCGTTTTTATCAGTAAGAAAATATCTGGAGATTTAAGCTGAAATTTCTTAAGGTAATCATTAACAAGACTGGTAAAATATAAATAAATTGATTACAGTTGGTTGATCAATTTAGTCTGAAATATGAAGGCAAAACAATTCAACATAAATTTCTTTATTGCAACTTTGACACGAAATAACTTATCGGATACTGAATTCCACAAAATTCG
The DNA here is from genome assembly GCA_037834085.1 of Bipalium vagum. NCBI lineage: Eukaryota > Metazoa > Platyhelminthes > Tricladida > Geoplanidae > Bipalium > Bipalium vagum. The sequence goes on from JBBMKC010218355.1 coordinate 3,996, forward strand.
TACCGAAAGTTGTGGAGCACAGAACTTCGTCAGCCTACGAGAGTACGGCAATTTTCCAGAGTTTACAGGAGACCAACGAACAATTTTAGAGAGAAATAAAGATTCAGGAAGACCAAGAACGAGCACTGCAAAAGAGAATGTCATAATTGTGCATGAAGTGATTGAAGATTATCACATGAGATGTTCAACTATTTCAAGAGTCACTGACATTGAAGAAAAGACTGTTCGCCGCATAATGAAAGAAGAACTGGAAAACAATTCATTTTGAACCAGATGAGTTCCGTATATTTTGATTGATAATAAAAAAAGAATCTTAGTCACTTGTCTAGAAATACTGAATATTTAGCACGGGCAAAGGAAAAGATCATTTTGATCGATGAAAAATGGATTTACCATTTTGCGTACCCAAAAAGAATGGAACCGTGTTTGAGTGGATGGCACAGGTCCAACTATTCGTACTTGGACAATATCTAATCGCAAAGTTCTGATTATTGTTGCAAACAACTTTGGGAAATTACTCACGTTTTCGAAATTCTTTTCGAAATCCATCAACGCTGACAAGATACATACAATTCCTACACAATATGATTTCAAACTTTCAAACACGACTACTTGCTTGGGAAATAATCAATCAGCATGACTATACCAAACCTCACGATTCGACTTTGGTTACCAGAACATCGCGTGTCTCTATTAAAGCAGCTGCCATACGTAAGTTTTTTGGCTGACTTTGTGCTTCATAGTGTAGTTGCTGTTCATCGGATCGGAGTCGGCAGCAACTCGATGGATATTTCTGGAAGCCCTGCCTCGATTAGTGGACCGGATTGACAGGTATTTGTAACTAGTAGCATCTCCTGGTCGCTACAAAATTGTTAGAAAATGGGACAGTCAAATCAAAATATATCCTTTTTCAATTCATACATGTCGATTTCAACAATACACTGTATTATGGGTAAGTATTTAAGAGAAAAAACTTTATTTAAGAGAAAGTCTAAACAAGACTCATAATTTATCCGCAAGAACAAGAAGTGAACACAGTCATGAAACAATATTGATCATAATCAATTAGAAATATGAGTTCAAAATTAAATGCCATTATGAAAACAATTTATAGAATGATTTAGCACCATCTACTCGATGAGAGTATAGAAAATTCTCTTTGACAAATTGAGCACCTAGAGATTACAATGATAATAGTTGTTCTTAACTTTCGTCAAGAAAACGACCTAACACAATAAAATACTTTACCTCGATACGAAAATACACCATAGAAATGACAGATTAATTATCAAGTGTCGATTATCTGCTTGTGTTGGGACGACAAAATAGTGATTTTTCATTCTCATGGTTCTTTCCAATGAATGGTTATATTTTATCAATCAGTTCCTCGATATTAACCCACTGCGCTATTAACTCATCTAAGTGTATGGGTCAGAGTTCAGGAATTGATATCACAACACTATGGATATCATCAGCACTACTCTTTCTGGAGTAGTATTCAAAGTAAACGACAATCATGTAATCAACACTTGTTATCGGCTTTGATCATAATTAGAACATAACATGGAAGCTGAATTGAATGATATAAAAATAGAACTTGAACATATTACAATTGATGGATATACTTATGATTATAACTGCATGAGCATTTTTTATACTCAAACTTTTCGGAATTTAGTGACCCATCCTATATATTTTGTTATCAACAAATTATTGTATATAATTCCTAACTGGTCATCTATTTTTTTTAATAGTGTAAAAATGTAAAATATTTAATGAAGTGTTATGAAACAGAAATCAGGTTAAAATTTCTATCTTGAATTTTAAAAAATAAAGATGGACTGACTACCCAGTTACAGGAAAGAAGAGAATATCTATATAGACCATAAAAGTTACATGATCTGATCAGGAAGTTAAAAAATATTATAATTGGATAAATTATGCCATAGTAAACTAAAACTATCTTTTGTGTTTCAATAAATACATGTAAAGAAGATAAAAATCAGGGTTTTTTCTCATTTTACAATTATTGAAAATTGTGATTGAAGGAGTTTGATTAAAACCATTTTAAAATTAATCTATAAATCAATAAATAAAAACTATTAAGGATTCTCTGACAGTTGACCATGAGAAGTTGGCCTTTATGATTTGAGATGAGTTGGAAACGACGTTCAGTGGTCTTCCGGAATGATAATCATAAAGAATCTTTTAATTTAAAATCATATTTATATTATAACGTAATTATAATTATATTATTAATATTATATTATTTTTTTAATAATATATTATAATAAGCATAACAAAATTGCATAATCTTAAAAGAATTTCATATAATAAAATATTTATTAATAAATATAATTTTATGAAATACGATTCCAATACTTTATTTTAACAGTTATCATTAGTTGATTATTCACATTTATATGAGAAAATAAATGAAAAATAAAGATTTTAAACCAATAGATATTGATATATGTAATCAATACTCTTCGACTGCGTATTTTACACAAATTATTTATTTACATGTACAGTGGAATCTGCTTATTTTGTTTACGGTGGTTAATGTTATCAAAAATATCAGGTCCCGATTTTTTCTTTGTAAAAATAAGTCGTTTATTGTAATCAAAAAATCGATTTATGTTATCGATTTATTAAAAATGATTTCCTGTTAATTATCATTATAGTCAAAATGTATAGATGACTAGTGTAATTTTTAACAATTGTTGGTTAAATGGGATCTTCAGGTAAAGCGAATAATTTTCTTAGTAATAGATAACTGTTCCGCACTTCGAATCAATATATCATTAAAGAATATCAAAAATATTTACTTACCTTCGAATACTAGATAGTTAATTCAGCCATGTGATCAAGGAATTATATGAACTTTAAAAGGTTAATACATAAAGAAATACGTACAAAGAATCATAACTGAACTTCATAATCCAGATCCATTTGAATCAAATGAAATTTTAAAAAACATTTTTCCCTCCTTGATGTATTACAATTGGTAAAAATTTCGTGGAAGAATATCGCAGAGAACTCAATCATAAACTGCTTCAAAGGGTGATATTTTTAAAACTAGATTTTGAATATCAAGAGTTTTATGATATTACCAGCAATATCTTGAATCAACAGGCAGATAGTATGACAAAAGAGGAATTTAATAATTGGTTAGATATTGATAATGATTTCCAAACACCAGAAACAGTGAAAAAGTCAATCTGTTAAAAATTCCAATATATCACTAAACAATGAAGATAAAATTGAAAAGGAAATTTTAGAAACTCCACCAACCGATTCTCAAAAGCAAAAAGCTTTAAAAATTCTTCGCCGCATGTTCAACATCAATTGAAAAACTTTCAGAGAGATTATGGTTATTAACAATTCATTAGGGAATTATTGGACGCAGATAAACGCCAAAAAACACTAGAAGAATATTTTTGAATAAAATATTGTTTTATAAAATGTGACTTTAAGAAAAGGTAATAAATTTGAAATAAAATTTTGATTGTTATGTTGACTAAATTAGACATATGGTAATATATTAATATCATTCGGCTAATGTTCTCAAAAATAGTAGGTCCCAATGTAATAACATTAAGCGAATTCAACTGTAATAATAAATTAATAATTATCATGATTACAAAATATTATAAATAGAAAGTATGACGGAACTTTATGTTATAAAATTTTATGATTTATTTTGGAGTAGTTTTAATAATTTTAAGAAATTTTGAATAATGTTAGTACTTTTAAGTTTATAATGGCTGCTCAACCTCAAAATATTGTTGGAATTTTACATCCCATTCTAAATTTGTGCGATCTTGATATGATCCATGCAATCTAGTTGTTTCAACAGCAGATAGTCTTTCTGCAATTAAATGGTGCACATATGGAATCATACATATCAAATGAAATGCAGTGTGAAAAATTGTAACTCACTCATGTCATTTTAATCAAGCTGGAAAAAAAATTGTTAATTACTACTGGGTACTCGAGGAATGTAAACACCAATGAAATAAATACTTTAATTCATTCTTCCAAGTAAACCATCTAAAATTTACCCAATTAGTGGATTTTATTTACTATTGGTCCGTACAGCTTAAGCAATGTGATACATGCACGAATATAATATTCGGTGAAAACACAAAATGGTAGATTGATAAAATTTTACGCGATATATGTGCGCAATATCTTATTGACCACCTATGCACCTGGAAGGGTCACTCGACGAAAGCAAATATCATCGATGTCAACATCACAAAGGACACTAGATTTTATGAATGGTGGAACGAGGTACTGGTGTGATGGTAGAGGTTCCAGAAAGATCAATATGTAACATATTATAACTAGAGCTAAGATTTTAAACTGCTGCATCCTTTTTTTGTTTTCCTCTTTTTTCAACATTTTGAAACGATAGCACCTATTAAAAAATTTGTACCTTATTTTAAAATTACGAATACTTTTGGGCATTTTATTAATGTTATTACCTTTATTTATGAAATTAATTAATGTAATGTTTGTTTAAAGAATCAGATTTGCCAATATTTGAATAAAATTAATAATATACTAATAAACAAGTATTTAATAAAGAAATAATAACTTATGAAAATCAATAAATAATAAAAACATACTAAATCTGCTGGTTTCCAAAATGGCTAGTTCTGTAACATATACATTGAATTTAATAACTTTTGGTATTGGATTCAAATAATTCAAAATAGGTTCGTAATGTTTGGTTAACTTCTCCAACTCGTGAAACCAATGCTGGTGATCTACCTTAAGCCCAGTAACTTTTCTCAGCTATTATTGCAGATAATTCATCAATATATAATTCCGAATAGTATATAATTTACTTCCTCTTGGACTTCGATTAATTTGGTGCTTTTATCAATTTTAAAAATAAATGGAATATCATGAGATTTATTAAACGATTCGACATATACAAGAATTCTAAAAAAATTAATAATTCAAAATTAAAATTAACAGCGAACGTGTAATCCGGTAAGATCTTTGGACTAGATTCATGTATCACAACTGGGGCTTTGTTTTTAGCTAATTCGGATACTAAATTCAATGCAAGATTAAGATCTCTTTTATTCAATGCCTGTTGAAGTTTTTTCACTTTATATTCCATAAAAAATATTTTAATTTTCAAATAATGCAACTAAACATTTTTGAAACAGCTCTTTTAAACAACTGATAAATTATAAGTTATTAAAAAAAGAAAAAAATTATTATCATTGCTTGGATTATTAATATTCATTGTTACTTTTATAATGATAGGTAAATCTCTAATTTTAGCTTCTTATATTGCTTATTAATTAAAAAACTTTAAATAATGTATAATCAGATGTAGGCAACAGTTACTATTTTTGTTAACAATTTTAATTTCGATCAAACTGTTTTCTCTCACTAATATAATAAGCTTATTATAAATTCAAAATACATAATTATAACTCAGATGTCGACATTTGGCCAAAACATACAATTTTTTTTCAGTTTTCAAGATTTCCGTGCTTTGTGACATGGATATTCAAGTGCACCATCAATGATTATTGCCCACATATTTCGATCTTCTTGTGTCATGTACCATGCAAAGAATGAGTGATTCAAACTAGGTCGTCGACACCCACAAAAAGACATTTAAGAGAAAACCAAAATCGAAAAATCCTAAATCCAACGCAAACGACTTCTTGATTAAGCTAATCATAACTGATCCCTAGAGTCCAGTATTGTTTGTTTAAAATAAAATAATCAAACGACTAAAGTACATTTTGACATCTTAAATTTTAAAAATGTTAGTGAAAATTACAAAAGTGAATGAAAGGCAAAACTGAAATTTTATTTGATAAAAACAATATATAGACTTCAAGTATTTAACAATTAATTGTCTTGGCTTTCCAAATTTGAAAATTGACTAAACCTTTCTTATTACTATCTTCGAATGAAATAGATCTGTTAAAAAGTTTTTATCGTTAAGTAGAAAACTATTTTAGTTTTGGAACTTGAACAAGAAGCTCCATGGATAGTTTGCTTGAGAAGTCTGGTCTGGAATAAGATGATCTGGTCGATGATATCAATAAAATTCCTAAAATAAAATTCTTTTTTGAGAGTGGAGATTACACATTACTGCAATCTGAATGCATGCTATCAAAATGAAATGACATTTTAGAAATTTATCATGTTTTCGTGCTCTTGTTTAAGTGCCATATGATTTTCTTCATCTATTAAACACTTTTGTCCATTTGCGTTTTGTGGTTGAAAATAACATCATCTGAGATTCCCAGATAATTTTGAAAATAGTTAAATTCATATTTCTCTTGAAATATATAAAACTTTTACTAAAAAGATAACTTTAGATTTCAAATATTCAAAGATCTGTAAGAATTTAAAATGATTTTGAGCAATTTATGATTTTATTAACCAATTTAACCAAACACCAAATTAAGGTCTTTTAAATTAAATGAGATTCAATGGTTTATTTATGAATTTAAAAAATGTGGTTGATAAAAATTTTTTAATAATATTTTGTTTTTTTGTTTTAAATAATAAACTATTTATTTATGATCATTAATTTCATTTTGGTTTAAGTTGAGAAGAGAGTTATTCTAAAATTCATTTTATAATATTTCTTGATAATTACTTCATAATTTAATTTAATTTATTGGTTTAGTAATACATTCAATATCTGCATAAATTATAAAAGGAATTTTTAACTTATCTTTCTAATTTGTAAAGGTAATTATGAGTCTGGATTAGAAAAGAATATGTTGTTGGTTTATTTAAAATACAAAAAATGAAAACGTTTTTCAAAAATAGATCTAAATATTTATTGTTAAACATTTTTGATATATATTTTCCATGATTATCATAATTCCATTTCAATTTAAACCTATACATTCAATCATATAGACATTTACTTGTAAACCTTTTTTTAATTTTATTATTATATTATTTATTTTCTTTGATATATCTTCATTATTATAATTAAATTTATCTTCATAGTCCTTATATCAATTAACTCTTTCTTTATGATAAGAAATTTGAGTTTGTATAATAAAAGTGATTGATTATATAAAACATTTTTCTCCTTTTTCTGAATGAAATTGGTACAGTAACGTATTAAATAATTTTTTTCTTAAAATTTTTAAATCTTTGACATGTATGTTCAATTTATTTTAAATTTATTAAATTTTTATTGTTGATTTATCAAAATATTTTTCGCTCGTCAATTAATAACTCCTCACTACACAATGTTGTGCAATTTAATTATTGTAGCTGCACAAAAATAAACCAAAATTTGAATCAAAAACCTCACAATAATACTTTATTCGCACCCTAATTAAATCGAAGACAATCACAATAAAACTTAATCGATACGCAAAACTGCACCTTTACACAGAAATCTCAATCAATCACAGAATCAGTATCAGTCAAATGTCTAATAAGCACAACGCCAAAATATTCGACTGTTCGCAAAATATAAATGAATAAAAATAAAATATGTAATCGAATAAACTTTTAAAATTATAATATTAATTATCACCATTCGAAATAATTACCAATTACAGTTAAAGAAAAATATTATAACTATTGTTAAGTTTAGTAAAGGTGAGGGTGTGTGTAATTTAACTTAATCTGACTCCTTAAGATAGTGTACCGATCACAAATAAGGCAACAAAATGATTTTTTAAAACTTTTATTTTAAAACACTTTACAAATTTTTAAAAGGTTTTTTTTTACTAAAATTAAAATGATAATATTTAATTAAAGAAGATATCAATCTACACTAAGAAATGTGTAGACGCCCTGAAATAAAATATCGAATCTGATAACTAGTTTACCAGATCGCAATTTTTAAAATTAAACACAAAAAGAAGAATCTGGATATTTAATTGAATAAAGACAGAAACGTGAAATTATATTCGCGTTCTGTAAAATTAATTAATTATTTAATTACAGTGAATATAATAATTCACTTACAAGATTAATCTTTTCAACGAGTTATAATAAACTCTATTATTCAAAATACTAATGTTTAGTTATTATAAACTAACAGTTAGAGATTTTTGAAGGCGATTTTTATGATTTTCTTTTGGGTATTTATACTTTATTTTATCATGTGTCATAGTGTTCCTGCGATTGTTATTGGTGTATTTTTAAATGACTGCATTTCCCTTTTTTCTATTTGACGTCATTATTCATGTTGTTGTAATAATTATTACTGACGTCATTTCCTATCTTAATTTTAATTTTTGACGTAATTACTCCTTAATACTTGTTACCATTATTACATATTACTTTATCACTACTAATACTATAATTTTTATTATTTTTCTAATATCATTGATATTATTTTTTAGAATTTGTGTTATTATTATCGTTTCTATTATTCTCATTATTCCATCTAATATATATATATATTACTATTTTTTTACCAT
>JBBMKC010218366.1:0-12439 GCA_037834085.1 Bipalium vagum
ACACCACAAAAACATTTGAATAACCGGGAAATCTTTTGGCCAAGAGGAAAGGTTCTTGGGGGAAGTTCTTCATTAAATGCAATGATATATTCGAGAGGTCATCCTTTGGATTACGATAGATGGAATGACGAGGGAGCCACAGGTATTTTTAACAATCACCTCGCATATAAATTACAAGATCTACATTCACTTTACATTTTTGAGCTAATATAAAGTTATAGCTTAATTAAATAATCTTTCTTTTTAGATAAAAAATTATTTTGTTTAAATATTACGAAGAGCAAACAGCCAATCATCTTCCTTACTGAATAAAATTTTTTCACCGACTTTGATTTGAAATGACAATGAAAAACAGTAATAACAGAGCACTCAACTTTAATAGTATGAGATGACAATGTTACACTATGCGCAAATCCAATCAACCAGGCGTAGAATAAGCTGCTCTTTTGTACTTATTAAGCATTGTATCTGGGTTATGCAGTGATGTATAAGGTACCCTGAGATAATGTTGAACACTGCTGATCGAACAAAAGTTGATATACTATTCAATAAAAAACAGTTTAATTTTACATTCCTTTTTTATATATTATTATATTGGAATTAGGGATCTCCGAAGGTTTTAGCAAAAAACAAAATATATTAGATTTTCTCCATTTTGGAAAGGGATCAATCACAATTTGCAATTCATTTGCAATTTCCAGGAACATATAAACATTAAAATATCCAGCTGAAAGTGAGGAGAATATAAATCGATTTTGTTCGATTCCCATTTCAAGTTGTCGAATGATTATTAGGATTATTTAAACAATTCTAAAAATTATTATTATTTAGTTTTCTTGCATTAATACTATGGTTCTAACAAAAGTTCTCGTAATAAAAATTAAAATGTGATAAAAACATATTTTTACAATAAAATCAGCTCTGCTTGACATATTCTCTATGAATCCAACGATCGAAACATCCGACAAAATCTTTTTTTTCCATCTTTATGAGCTCCTCATTTATAGCAGAAATCAACTCTTCCCTTGTTTCAAACACTCTCACTCTAAGCCCTTCTTTAACAGTTGAAAACAACCAAAAGTCACAAGGAGCAAGATCACGGGAATAGGATAGAGATTTCAAAATCTGATTGTTCGAATGTTCGATGAAATCCAGAGTTCTTTGAGAAGTATGCGCAGGACCATTTTCATGTCTTAGTTTCTTCTCAGGTCGACTTCTAAGTATCGATTCAAAAATTTTTGGAAGGCACTCCGTCATATACCACTCAGAGTTGGGAGTTTTTCTTGTTTCAAGGGGAACAGCACTCACAATTCCACAGCTGGAGAAAAATATGGAGAACATTGTGTGCGGCCGACAGCCTCATGTGACGAACTTTTGAGGTGTATATATAATAAAATAAAAATTTTGAAAATTAAGTCTTATTTTGTCTTTAAGGGTATTTATTAATATTTTCCGTTAATCTAAGACGTTACTAAAATATTACTTTTATTATCAAAGAAGTTTGTGCATTATGGTAAATAATGAAATTTTTATTTTATTTGAGGATGGTCTTATGCTTCTTGCTTGCCTTATTTTAAAAAATCTCAATCACATGAATACGGTGAAAGTCTATATCGAGGCGGGAATGGTCCTCTGCATGTAGCTCGAAGTAAAGTCGATAATGTGCTTGACAGGGCATGGGTTGAGGCTGGCAAACAGGCAGGGTACGGATATACAGAAGATCCGAACGGGTATAAACAGGTTTTGATTATTAATAATTTTTATTGAGGGTGAATCTATTTAATGTGAAAGTAGAAATATAACGTTCATGGTAAAGTCTGCATTAAACGTAATTTAATTGTGAATAAAAGATTCAGAGATTTATCAAACGATCGTTCAACGAAAGCTGGATCAGTATATTTTTCGAAAGATTTAGACACCTTTTATACCTTTGTAAGGATCCACTTAATGTCGAGAAATATATAAAGATAATAATAATTAAAGATAATTGTTCGCTGTGATATCAACAAAGTTAGTCATTTTGAACAATATATTTTTGTATGCTTTTTAGAACATTAATACTTAAACAAATTTTCCATTTTTAATAAATTAGTATATTGTGACATTAAAAATTAAATAAATAATACTATATACTTTACTGATCTATAATAGCTAGTATGTATCGTTTCCTTTGAAAAGTTTCTTTTAACGGACCACAAAAGTCAATATATATCTTTTCAAATGGCTCACCTGCTGATAATTTCATTGTATCTTCTTTCGTTTTTGTTGTGACTACTTTATGCCTCTGACAGATTTCGCATTGTTTTACGACTTCTGTTACCGTCTCTCTCAGGTTTTCCATATCGTACAAATACTTAATAACTTTTTCGGTCCCAGCATGTTTTAGAGATCTTCCTTCCTTAGCAATTGTTAAGACATCTCTTTGTCATTACAACAGAGTAGCAATAATTCACTTTTCAACGTTTCTTTATCCCATGTGTACTCCATTAATCGGTCAGCAAATTCCGAGATTCTTTTCATATATACATCCACATTTTCTTCTCCACGGTTATAATTGAAAGCTTCTTTAAGGTCTTTCACCATTGATTTCACTTTCCCGAAAGCCTTTCTCATTCGTTCTTCATAGTCAGTCTTTGGATCAGTTAATTCGTACTTCTCTCGCAATTCGTTTTCCATCAATCCAATGATGGCTAATCATCTAACGTTTTTGGGTAATCCCAAAATGTCGAAATAATCTTTACACCTGTGTAAAAACTGATCGGCATCATCTGATCTTCGAAATAAGTCAGGCCTGAGTGATTCGGATAAGAATTCTCTTGTGTGATAGCCATGTTAGCTGCGATATCAACAAAGTCAATCATTTTGAACAATATATTTTTGAATGCTTTTTAAAAAATTAATACTTAAACAAATTTTTCATTCTTAATAAATTAATATGTTGTGCCATTAAAATTTAAAATAAAAATTAAATAAATAAATATTAAAATTAAATTTACCATTAATTAAAAATTTAAATTATGCACAATAAAAAATTAAAAATCAGTTTAAATACTTACAATAATAATATCAATAATTATTAGTGATTACCAATCATATATACTTTGGATATTATTTAAATGTACTGCACAAACTTGGATTAATGTTTATAATAAGATTAAATAATAATAGGAAGGTTTTACATTTACTGATTACACAATCCATAATGGAGAAAGATGGTCTGTATCCAAAGCATTTCTGAGACCTGTCTTGAGCAACCAGAATTTGACGGTTACCACAAAAGTCTTGGTCACAAGAGTTCTATTTGATGGAAAAAGGGCCGTTGGAGTGGAACTTATAAACAAGAACGGTGAAATAAATAAAGTTTGTCAAGTGAATAAAGATAATGTTAACATTGATTTTTTGAAAGATCATGGCAAACAAGGAAGTGATCTTAAGTGGTGGAGCGATTAATAGTCCCCAATTGTTGATGCTCAGTGGGATTGGTGACGGTAATGAGCTGAAGAAGCATTCAATCGATGTGGTGGCTCATGTTCCCGGAGTTGGTAAAAACTTGCAAGACCATTTATACGGTTTTGTTGGATATAAATGCACAAAGGTAAGTAAACATTTTTTACGAAATTTAAGATCACTGTTTGCTTGTAACTTTTATTGTGTCTGGTCCTATTCAATGAAATTATAAGAAAAAGTTCTTTCATTTTGTCAAAATTCGGCAAATTTACCATAAATTAACAAATGGAAACCCATCTAGAATAATGTTACGAAAAAAATTGCTGCATCAATAATCTAGTTTCATTTACTTAATATATTTTAAAGTACGTTTTGTTTAAATAATACTTATATTTTGCCACCATTCGAAAGCCGAAGTTTCAAGAAGAAATTTTATACAGTGAAACCTCTAGCATTGGCCACCTTAATAATTTTACCAGATTTCTTGAGAACGTGTGAAATTCATATGCTTTTTATAGAACAAAACATTTAATACATTTAATACCAGATATGTGAAAAATGAATTAACATTCTAACCTGTAAAAATGGCCATTAAATATTTCTTCCAGAAATGTTAACTGTACAACACCTAATTACGGATCTAGCTTCTCAGGAAGAATTCTTATCATTTGGTGCTTATTTAGAGACTTATGGTGACTGCACAAATACAGTGGAAGAAATCCTGTATTATCTATTGGTTTCAGATGAAAAAGAAGATGAAGAGGCAATATCATTAGATGAACAAATAAATGCAACTTGGCTTATTTTGGCCAGATATTTAAGAACCATGGGTGCCCAGTGTACACCAATGTACACAATTTTCAATGATTATTAATTATAAGTTTTTCTACACGATTTAAAGAAACATTGACGAGTCAAATTAGAACAATTTTCTTGTACCAGTACACATTAAGCACAAACCTCACTGTATCGACTCGTAAAAATTAACATAGCATTTGGCAATGTATTAATAAAAATTAATGATCTTACGGTGCAATTTAGTATAAGCGTTTTCGCAAGGGTGATGGGATCATTGAAAATTATGAAACCCACGGATATATATTCGACCTAAAGATGAACACCGCAATATATTCAATAAAACCCATATATAAGTAATAGAAGAACTCAAATTCAACCATATAACTGGACTGCATTATTAAAATCAAATTATAAGGTAAAAAAATGAAAAAGTTGGTGCAAACCAGTTGGTTGAAAAGCGAGAAAATTGGCGTTTTAAAGTGCCGTATCCATTGGTTTTGAGCACCTACATTGACCCATTTCTCCATCAAGTCTTGAAGTGCCTTGGGAAATGGATTCTATTGGACAATCGACAACGTTTGAAACAATGGTTGGACAAGAATGAAGCTCCTAAGTACTTCCCAAACCAAATTTTGCATCAAAAAAGTTACATCAATCCTAATTTTCTATACCCGAGAGTAACTATTACGACACAGAATTACTACCAACCTATTGAAGAAATGAAGGAAAAACATAAACTTTCCACTCCGACATTGTTCAATAGAGTCAGATTATTTTGCAATTCAATGCACGCCAACATTTACATACTCAACAAATAGATTTTACTTTTTTTAATCACCTGGACAATTCTCAATAGGTATTTGAAGAACTTAAAGGCACCAATTTATTTGCTGTAGAAGCAACTTAAAGCCTCCATATTTTTTGAGTCAATCGTACTCTATGATCTAGGAAGTTCAGCCACGACTTTTTTTCATTTTACACAATGATAATGTATGAGGACAACAGTGCCAATAATTTGAAATATGCAATTTCATCAAATGCCATATCCTTCAGCCAGTGTCACTTTACTCATCTCTGTTTCTGCAAAACAGGATTCGGACACTATTGCAATGGGCTCTCTTCAAATCAGGATTGGGTACAACTCCCCATTTCAATTCTAGCGGATACATTCGTACCGAAGCCAATCTTCCGCATCCCGATGTACAATATTTGTTTATTCCATTGGCCATGAGTAACTTTGGTTCGGAATTCGTGAAAGCTCATGGTTTTCAGGTATTTTTTTTTTAAAAACATACATTTTAAGGCTGGTAATTTAAAGGGTTGCTTTGTGAAACTAAGATCTCACTCTAAAGGTACTATCACTCTCAATTCTAAGGACCCTAGACAGCATCCAATTATTGATGCAAATTACCATTCAATTGAACGTGATTTTTGGGAATCTAGACAATGTATTAAATTGACAAGGGAAATAATTGCGCAACCTGCTTTCGACGAGTTCAGAGGAGAAGAGGTTTTTCCTGGTCCAAGCGTTACCTCTGATAAGCAAATAGACGAATTTATTAAAATGACGGTAATGAGTTTTCTTTTATAATGAAATGTGTCATAAATTGTATAATAAACGCGTTTACTGCTCACAATAATTAAACGGTATCACAAGAAATTCGTTTATTTGTTAATTATTTATTTATAATAATAATAAACTGAAATAAAATGTTTTGATATTTAAAAGAGAACGAAATATTATACAATCAATGAACGAAAACGGCTTTGAAGCATTCAACAGAGTTTTAAAAACGACACCCAAAAATCGTATTTATGATATGTGAAATGAATATTTAATTATCTTTATTAAAAATTTAATTAATATTTAAATTAATTTCCATTTTGTAGCGTAAATGGAAAATAATTTATTTAATTAAAAAGTATTTTAAGTTTTATTTGTAGTTTTATAATTAATTAATTTAGAAAACTTAAAATTGTTAAAAAATTGTTGACGTAATTTGTTTAAATATTAAGTTTGCTGGCATCAGAAAAAGATTTAAAATGCTCGGTGATGAAATGAACTTTATTGTCTATTGTGCCCTATTTTCTTAGTATAATGAACACTGGTAAGCTAAAATTATTGCTCATGTTGCAGGTTATGTCCGTAAAATCATAATTTTAAATTTAAATCTAATTTTATATTATAGAATTACTATTAATAAGTAAACGACTTTGATTAGTTTTTGACAAGCGAGGAACACAAAACTGGGTAATCCTGCAGTTTAGGTCACTAACTTTTATAAAAAATTTAATTTTTAAAAGTCTTTAAACTACTTATAAAACTAAGTAGTGCTTTATTATTAATTATTATTATATAATTGTTTTAATGATTATTAATTAATTTTTAAACCTTATTTTAATTAATTAAGTATTATTATTAGTGTTTTAGTGTTAATTAGTATTTTTAAAAATAAAATTAATTATAAAAACCACGAAAAGATTAGTATTCACATAGATAATTATAAAAGTTAATTATAATGAAGTTTAATTTAAAGTTTAAAAACACTACTTACAATTATAAGTAGTTTAAAAAACATTTAAAATAACATTTTTAAATATTATTTGTCATAATTATAAACTTTTTGTGGTTTTTATTATTTTTAAAAATAATTAATAAAATAAAATACTAAACACTAATAATAATACTTAATTAATTAAGATAAGGTTTAAAAATTAATTAATAATCATTAAAATAATTAGAATAATAATTAATAATAAAGCACTACTTAGTTTTATAAGTAGTTTAAAGACTTTTAAAAATTAAATTTTTTATAAAAGTTAGTGACCTAAACTGCAGGATTACCAAACTGTTCATAATTATTCTACTTTTTGCAAGTTACAATATGGCAGCATCAAAAGAGTTAGGGTTTACATTTAAAATAAAGAATTTACGAAAGTTAGCTGCAACATTACTTAATTATCATTAGGTGCTTATTGAATATTGCGGGAAATTCTATAATATGACATTAATTTTCTCGGTTCGCAACAGTCTGTCATTATTTTGTTATGTATTATACACCGAGAAATCAACAATAAAAATAATCTTAAAATTTAATCCATTATACATGACAAGTTATGTTTAGTTATTCATGGACTGACAAAGGCGGGTGAGACAAGTTTGATCTTGATGGATATTGAACAATTAAAAGTGAACAAAAGAATTTACACAATAATCAACATCTTTTACAGAAAGATGTTTTATTTCTTAAAGATATCTTTAACGTATTTTTCTGCATCGATTGTAAGTTGTATAAAAACGGTTAATTACGATCGAATTTTTGTGAAAATTTCTAAAAATAAGCTTTTCACTAATGGTCGTAATTATTATTTTTTACTTTGCATAAAATATAAATAGTATTTTATAATTCCATTAAAAATATTTCTTATGAAGACAAACACAACGTTTCATCCGACAACGACTTGTAAAATGGGGTCTTCCAATAACAATGACGTGGTCACAGACCCTCAATGTCGAGTGGTGGGCCTCGACAACCTTAGAGTTGTGGACACTTCTATAATGCCAAGCATAGTTAGCGGCAATACCAATGCTCCAACGGTTATGATTGCGGAAAAGGCTGCTGATATGATCTTAGGTCGTGATCCCCTAACTCCAATTATTGCACCAATTTGGAGACCAGGAAACCCGTCCAAGCAAAGGGACTATTAATTTTGAATGACAAATGCGCGAAATGGAAAAATGGAGACTTACAAATCATTAACCATAATTTGATTTTTTTCATTATTTCTTAATTGTCGTTAATAAAAATAAATTGTTTATTAAGCAAATGTCTTCATGCAGATATAATTTTCCCGGTTATTTTATAAATGCTGAGGTTTTAGGAAATCGTCATAATAATAATAAATAATTAGTTAAAACCGAAAATATAAAGGTAATTTAAGATCGATATTCAGATGTGAAAGTATTAATTAAAGGTTAAAATTCGGTTTGGTCCATTTTTGCTCGAAGGGTGTATATAGAATTTTTAGTGTCATGTTTACAGTTGGTAAAACAGCCTGACAACGAAAAATCGAGATTTTTTCATTTATTATTAGTAATTATTATTTATTATTACATCAGACATGATTGTCAATTTTCACTGACATGTAATGCCACAGCCACCGTACACTCCAGGTACCATCCGATTTTTCCTTTTTAGCAATTTATTAAGGCACCTAAGTGGATAAATATTTGATTCTGATGATGCCATAAGAAAATTGTGACATTATGGTGCAAAATGTAGGATAAGTATTTTTGTGAGAATACTTTTTAAGAATTTTTTTGAGGAATAATTCGCAATTTTACCCATTGGAGCAAAGAAATTTTTAATTATCGATATGGATACATCCGTTGGGATCTATGGAAAAATAGGTCTCAGCACCTTTTGTACCCGTGAACATCCAAAAACAAAGATCACAAAGGAGCCGGAACACAACAAACCAGCCAAGAGCTGATGGACGGTGATTCACCACAACTCATTATTGACATGTAACAATTGATTAACTCTTGTGAATTTGCATGAAAAAGCCTTATTAGGCTTACTTTTCTTTTATTCTGGACTTCTTGTGTAATTTTATATTTTATAAGAAATAATATTTAAATTATACATTCGTTTTTAATTAATATAAATATAATAATAATAAAATTGCGGGTTGAATTTAATTAAAACTCAACCCACAAATTTAGTAAAACTATTTAAAATGAATAATAATGATTCAGAAAATCAAACTTACTAAAAATACATTAATATGAGAAAATATTAATTTGTGGGTAATATTTAGTAAGTTCTATAATATAAGAACTTTCCTAAAATAGCAAAAAACTCCATAATACTCTATTAATGGAAAGTTTTATTTTTCATCAATCAAGAGATCAGCAATGTGAAAATCAGAAGTATATAAGCTCTTGGTTTTCTCATTCAAATCGCATTTTAACTTCGCATATACAAGTTAAGAAATAGTAAAAGGTAATATTAATTTCGCTTCGGCTATTTAAGAAAATATCGATCTCTTTTGAGTAAAATCTAAATATTTGAATAATCATCAACGCATTCAGAGCAAATAGTCTGCAATACCTTCTTTTATTTTATTTTTTATTTTCCGTTTTTTTCTTAGCAAATTGATTCTGCTTCGCTCTAGGCGACAGAATACGTATTTTTGACACCAGGGCTTCTTCGGTTATCGTAAAACCAAGAAGACTCTAATTAATTAATAGTATTATTGTGATAAGAAAGAGTTGTATTTGCTTTACAAAATATTTTTTTGTAATAAAATCGTGTTATCTCAGGTGATTTTAGTTACATTTAGTTCGTATCTTAGAAAACTCATTTGTTATACTACCTTTGAAAGAGTTGGTGAACCCATATCTAACTTATAATAGTTTAATATAAAAAAAATGTTGAACAGTTTATTTATTTCACGTAAAAAATAATTATTGTGTTAAATAGAAAACGGACTACATCGATTAAAAATATCGAAATCAATTATTAGAAATAAATATATTTGTTAAGATCCTAAGACGGATGGTATAAGTTGATGTTAAAAGTGGAGCTTACTGAAATACTTAGGCCTTAACGGTTGAAGGTTGCTTATGGGTGTGTTCGTTTAGATTTATTTGAATTTTTTTTGTTTACTATTACAAATGGTGATATCGATTCTGACTGATTAATTAATTTTGTTAATTATAATTATTATTTAGGAAAAATCCTCTCGCACTTAGGCTCAGAGGTTCTCGTTGAAGAATAAAAATATATTTCACCACCCTACTTAGCGTGTGAAATATGAACACAAAAAGAAAAAGATAATAAGAAATAGGAGCTAAAAAATTAATTGATCCTCAGGTCCTAGCCTGAGTATTTGTTTACTTATTTATTGCAAACTGTGTCTTGTCTAACAAGACACGCCTGTTTAAATTAAAGGATAATAAACATAATTATTTGAAATCGACTCCTAGTCTTGTAACCTTCGGTTGCAAGCTGGTTATATATTATATTATTGGAATATGTATAGATACACATGTTTATATTATCGCAAACTTTGTCGCAAGCTCCGTGGAACAAGTTTCTTAAAGGTAAATAAATATAGAAGTAACTATTAAATGAAAATATGTGACACTTTTAGACTACTAAAGGAAAAATTTAAATAACACTTATCGTTATGAAATCACTTAGAATAAGTCAACAATAACGCTTAAAATAATTAAATAAATCGAATGTAGAAATTAAAACTCAAATACAGTTTATTTAACTTTGATACATGAATGCATCAAGTGAAGAAAGGAAATTTACCTTTAAAAATCTAAAACTCTTTGGGCATAAAATTGAAGGATTAAACTTTCCGGAAATGCTTGATCAGCTAACAGCGTTGGTTGAAGCGTGAACGATTACTATTGACTCTAGTTCGGAATCTAAATTATTATGGTTCGAGTTTCCTGCGAATATGCTTGTCGTAGATTAAATTGACGGATCCGTGTACTCCTTTTTAGCTGTGGTACTCTTCTAACTATTGCTTTGTTTGTTCCCTTTCTGACTGAAACTGTTGGCTATTTATTCAGATTTGTTTGCTCGAAAAGACTCGTTCCTTGGTAGATAAAAATAATTGCTGTTGCAGATAAATATCGGTTGTCACTGATAAAATTTTTATTGACGCTAATAAAAAATAATAAATTTCTTTTTTGTATGTCGTTGCTATTTCTTTTTTCCTTTATATACTTCTCGATTCCTTCTTTTTCTGAAATTGGTAGTTTTCTGTTTCCTATTATAATATTATTATCCTGGTTTTTCTATTTTTAGCATCATTTCCTCTTTTGATGTATAATTTTTTAGTATTTTTAAAAAAATGGTAACTTGCTGTTTCCATATTATTATTTTCCTTTAAAAATATAATTTACAAGTAAATAAATAAATAATAAGCAAATACGACTAAATATGATTGCTATAATACATGTGAATACTATATCTTTATTATACTATTTTGTTCTTTTTGTTTATTATTATCATTTAATTATTATTTTATAAATCAGTCAAAATCGATTTACAATATCAATAAAACACAATTTCAAAATATGTACACAATATATATTTTTGATTATTAAAGATAAAATACAGTTTCGAATAATGACAAGAAAAAGGAATCACTGAAGGTGTCAGAAATTTGAATCATGAATGTTGAAATTTTTGGATTGTTCTTGGCTAGTTATCCCTTGACTGCTTGATTTGCCTGGATTGCTCTTGGCTAGTTGACCCGGTAGAGTTGACCCTGTTGGTGGTTCAATTTGTCTTTGTCGTAGTCTCCACAACTAAACAGGCAAGACACAGTTTGTCCATAATAAATAAGTAAATACCCAGGCCAGGACCTGAAGATTATCTAATTTTTTCACATTTCCGCTCTTTATTACCTTTTATTTTTATTGTTCATATTTCACACGCTAAGTAGGGCGGTGAAATATATTTTTCTTCTTAATCGAGGACCTCTGAGCCTAAGACCGAGAGGATTTTTCTTAAATAATAAATATAATTAATAAAATCAATCAAGATCGATATCACCTATTTGTAAATTTAAAACTTTATTTTGAACAAAATAAAAGTATTAAAATCGATTCGTTCTCTCAGTTAATTTAAATAATCATAACCGAACACAAAATTAAGCAACCTCCAAACGTTAAGACCTAAGCATAATAAGATACATCATTAACATCAACACAACTTTTAGGATCTTAACATATGTATGGAGATGCAACAACTATACATGTAGAAAATATAAATCTATTCTAAGTATAAGAACAGGTTCTTGGACTTCTGGATTAAAAATCAATATAAAAATACTTATGAAGATTATAATAATTAAAATTAATATTTTTATAATATTTACTTAGGCTATATATTTGTGGGCATGTGGAAGATTGTTTTTTTATTAAAATTAAACAAGAATGCAAGGTATCAGCCCCAGTCTATATTAGATTTAACAAATTTCTAATTTCACAGATCAAAGGATATTAGATAATCAATCCCATAAGATTAGATGGCCCTGGTCAAACTGTGCAATGTGATGAAACAAAAATAAATCACAGTGACAGCTGGAATCAAAAATGTGGAAAGCTAAAATAACAAGTTAAAAGGAAAAAATAAAAGATCATCAAGCAATAGGTGAAGACAAA
>JBBMKC010218377.1:0-12439 GCA_037834085.1 Bipalium vagum
AAAATAAAATGTCACCATGATTTGAAGAACGGTTTGTCCGTACGAGCTGTTGCTAAGAAATATAGAATCTCAATAGGAGCTGCATCTAGTTTGAAAAATGTAGGGGACAAATTAACAAATAGAATTAACAGAAATGAGTCATTAAATAAAACAAGGTTATGTAGACAAGGTTATGTAATTTAACCTGTTAAACTTGAACACCTTGATTATCTGAACACCTATCTAATTTGAATTTTTCAGCAAGGACACTATGGTGTCCAATTTAAACAGGTTTCACTGTAATAATATTATTTTGAAAAATTATATTATACAATTTATATAATCCAGTGAACAATTAATCCAGTGAGCCTTAAAAAATCAATGAAAATAAGTATTATAATACATGAATTATTTTTTAATTATAAATATTTAAGTTGATAAAATCCTTTTGTTTTGTATTTTTGTTTACACAGCGTACCATATGATTTTTCAGAATTTCTTTTATTATTTGTCTGCAATTTTTAATGTAAATTATTTATGAAATTTAATTAAATTCTCTGCGAATAATTAATTTTCTAATTCCTTCCTATTCTTTTTTGAATATATGCAATAAACTGAATTTCATTTTATACTACTTAATATTTAAAAAAAAATTTTCCATAAACGTTTAATTTCTTGAACACATTTAGGTTTTAAAATCTCCTAACAAACTAAGGTCACAAGAAAGGTAAGGTTAGAAAGGCAAAAAAGGAAAACGTTTTCATTATCATAAATATACATAATGAAGATTTAATCCAATTGCAAATATAAATGTCACTCAATTATCATTTCACCACTCTGATAATAATATCATTTACTGATTGCTGTTACTATGTTGCTGCCTGTCACTAGATATGGTAGTTGGCAATAAAAGAATTTCGAGAACACAGAAGATAAATTTTAATTATTTTTATTATTACTACTATCAAAGTAAAAAGAATTTATCAGTTACAAAAATCATCAGTGCTACTTTAAATCGATAATCCCAGAACCGCCTAACTAATCAAGCAAGCTGAAAAAAATTCAACTTTAGTCTACCCACCGCACCTGATATCCTACAAACTCTGAAAAGTAGAAACAAAAAATCATCCCCTGGCCCAGATGGGATCATATATAACGATATCCTGATTGCTGACTTAGAAGCCATGATCTACGAACATCTCTGCAGTCAATAATGCTTGAACGAAAGATACCAGACCTGTGGAGAGAATATTCAACAAAATTAATTCCAAAGCCGAAAAAAGTACTTTTTACTCAAATGTTAATGCGTAGCGTCCGATTGGCCTTCTAAATACGAGCTACAAGCTCTATACGTAAATTCTTTGCAAACAGTTAGAGGAATGCGTTTGGCAAGAGAAGCTGATGCACAAAAACCAAAAATCATTAGGGTACTTTGAAGGCTGTTCCAACTAAACAAAAAACTGATGAACTGGCACCTGTACAGTACAGATGAATGGTACTTTATTAAGAAGTCTAGGACTAATGATTTACCAACAAATAAAAATTGAAAAATACCGGAAACTGTAGAAATCGTTATAAGAAACTGTCTCACACGCCTTATGCACCTGCATTTACATTATGCCTATGGTACGAAAAAGGCACAATAATGTACGCGACATCTTAGTTGTCCACACTTAAAAAAGAATTGGACATGCAAGTTGAAAAGAAAGGAATTTTTTCAAGAAAAAACTTAATTCTTCATATACAATTCTTGAATAAGAGGCTTAAAAGATACATAATTATAGAAGTCAAAGTCCCCTTTGAATTAGAGATTTCTATCAAGGGCAATGACGAAGCAAACAAGCAAAAATATCAGACTTTGTTGGATGAAGCTTAATCCGAACTCGGAAGAACATGGTACTATGATATCAGAACATTTATAATCTGAGCCGGGGGTTCGTGGATCCCATCAAACTACCAAATACTCGGAGCATTTGGAATTAAAATAGCAGAAATTAATTATTAGGGTGTCCCATAAGTCTTTAGACACTTAATGACATCATTTTCTTAGTCACATAAATTATGGGAAAATGTGCAGCCAGGCCGATCATTAATACCCACAATATCTGGAAAAAATTCATAGCCAGAGCAGAGACAAATATTTAAAAACTTCCCCTTGTCAATGACAACCATATCTTTGATTTGAAATAAATCTTTGTTTTTGTTTTTTTGTTTTTTTTGAAAGTCATATAAAGCAGGTGTCTGGGTACCCCATGAATTGACCAAAAAAAATAAAGCTGTTAGACTATCTGTTTGTCAATCACTGATTCTGAAGAACAACAGTGATCCGTTTCTTCAACATATTGTCACGGGGGACGAAAAGTGAATTCAGTACTACAATCCCAAAAGACAAAAGCAATGGTTATTTCCAGGTGAAACGCAGATTCAAACACCAAAACCAGGTCTTCATCCTAAAAAAAGCTATGCTTTGCATTTCGTGGGATTGTCGTGTGATAATCTTTTGGGAATTTCTCGAATCAAATCAGACAATTGATGGCAATAAATACTGTGATCAATTGGACAAATTAAATGAGAACTTGATTAAAATATGTCCAGCTTTAGTCAACAGAAAAGGTGTCATTTTTCATCAGGACAATGCTAGGCCACACACCTCGGAGATCACATCTAAAAAAATTAAAGACTTAGGATGGGAAGTTATGGCTCACCCACCATATAGCCCAGACATTGATCCAACAGATTTTCACCTCTTCAGATCTTTGTAGCACTTCTTGTTTGGAAAAGGATTTCAAAATGAAGATCAGATCAAAAGGCGATCCAATCATTTATTGACTCTAAATCTTCCTCGTTCTTTGAAAAAGGGATAAAATGCTTGGTTGACAAGTGGGAGGCTATAGTAAAGAAACAATGGCGATTATGTGATTGATTTATGATAAATTTAAATGTAAAATTTGTAAAATAAAATTTTGTGATAAAAACGAGGTTACTTTCTGACTTACCTAATATTTATTGATTTTTTTCTTAGTAATGCGTTTTTATTGGAAATGACTCTAAAAACAATCTTTAAAAATGAGAAGCTCTAAAAAATCAAATATTATCTCCCATTTATTCTGATAACGGAAATAATATTTGTGACCAAATTCACTCCCGACCCAATATAAAATGATCAGATAAAAAAATTACGAATTCATTTCTTTTTGGAGAAAAAATCCTGAGTTATACACTAGCAAATTTACTTTTTCTCTTCCTGCCTCTTTTTCATTCGACTGCATTATATAAAACTATTTCTCATAATGATAATATTTTGTATAATTATTATGCACATATTTAAAAAAAAATAATAAAATGCATTTATAATTACACAATTCGAAAATTAATTTGGAGATATTATATTTATATTGTTTATTGTTATTATAACAATGAATAATATTTAGATAATAGTAATTTGTTTGTATAGTTTAAAGGTATAATAAATCATTTTAAAAATTTTAAAATGTAGGTTGTTAATCGATTAGCTTTACAACTTTAAAGTGTAATAAATCTTTGAATATTTAGTTTTGTTTATCCGAGCTATTACCACGTGGAGATTGAAATATTTAAAATTGAAATGCACAGTTGGTTCAAAAAGTTCCTGAACTTATGCTATAAAAACCAAAAATGTGAAAAATTAAAATGTCGTTTTTAATTTTCAACATATAACCCTTCTCTCTCTATACATATCTAGCATTGTCAATAAAAACTCTGTAAGGCGTCAAAATCAATTTCAAAAATCTTGTTACATTTTCCTGAATTGTCTGAACTTTATCAAAACATCTCCACTTAATGGCTACTTTCATCTTCGGAAAAAGAAAATAGTCTACCGGAGCTAGACCAAGTAAATATGGTGGATGTTTAATCACGGAAACCTTTTTTTCTCCAAAAATCGCGAAACGATTAGTAGTGTATGTGCAGGAACCATTCATATGATAATGCATAATCCTGTCTAACTCTTCGAATTCTGTTCAAAAGTCGTTTCAGGACCTCTTGATGAAAAAATACGATAAGCATTTTTTTAATTTTCGACTTCATCGCTCTGATTTTTATCAGTTTTCTTTGATTCTTTCCAATTCATTCGGCTGTTTTGCGTTTTTTCATAGATGCAAGGAAGCACCACGTTTCATCTCCTGTAACAATGTTATTTATAAACTAAAGAAAGTATTGCGAAGCTTGTACACGCAGCAACTCTTGATCAGACGTCAAAAAGTGTGGAACGAATTTCGTAAAAATTTTCGTTTTCCAAGAAAGTCATGAACGATAATGTGGACACTTCCAACGCTTAAATCTTCCGATAACATTTTAAGGTTATTTCTGTGGTTTCCTGTCATTACAGTTCGAACTAAATCCACATCCTTTTCGTTGATACTCGTGGTGGGACAATCCTGTCTTTCATTATCCTCCAGTGATTCACGGCCATTCTTGAACCTTGAAAACCATTCAAAGACCTTGCCGCAACTCATGCAATCTTTTTCAATTGCTATTTGCATCAATTTAAATGTTTCTGTTGTTGTTTTCCAGCATTTAAAATTAAAAGTGATTGCTGCTCTTTTTTCCATTTCTTAGAATTACAATTTTAGAATTCAAATTATCACAATGCTAAAGTTGATTATAAATAAGAATTGATACAGTTAATCAATAACTTAAGTGAATTTCATGAATTTTTTATGGAATTTAGTTGAGAGTCTGCGTTTTTCACATTTAAAGTTTTAACTCTAATCTTTTAGCGCTGTCCTGGAACTTTTTGAACCTAATGGGTGTAATTATTTTCAATTTAAATTATATCATACCTGATACATCAATTTTCAAAGATTTTCAGACTTAGCGTTGAAGAGCTGGTCAAAATTGTTAAATTGAAATATATATTTAAGTCATCCATAACAATTCAAAGAACATAGACAAGGCAAATAATTATTGATCTACCAACAATTTTCTCAAGACTGTGAGTGGATATATCAAAAAGTGGATGTCAAATGTTGGGACCAATTAATCTGACAATCGCATGCTTTTATGTTCAGAAATTGGTGTTTATTAAATTTTGTTAATTAATTTAAAAGATTAAATAGCGTGATTGTCAGATTTGACTCGTTACCTTTGCAATTGTCAGATTTAATAGATCCAAATATTATAGTTTTCTTCAAAAAAATGTTATTCCAAAAAAGTATTAGCGATGTCATATCTGTGTCGCTTTTTAAAATATTTAAAATGAAAATGTGTTAGCAAACATAATACACATCATGAATACTTTATCTAATATTATTTTAATGTGAATGTTTTCCCGCATTTTTTTCATTAATAAACCACTTAGTTATTGTATCATTAATAAAAGTCTTAATAATTTGATAAAATAATCAATAAATCTAGATATGGTCTTTGTATTGAAATCATTAAAAAAATATGTTTCAACTAAGAGAGATTTTAAGAAAATGTTTCTACGTAACTCTCATATTAGAAATTCGGTGCTCTGAGTTTAGTTGCGGAACCGCCGAAATATTTGTGCATTATACCCAAATGTTATATCTGAAAAAACAGTTCGCGAAAATGTTTGTTAGTTTTAGATGAAATAATTTCGATCTTGAGGATCTACTAAAGAGCTGGTCAACGATGCTTTGAGACAATCAATTGACTGTAATCCGAAAATGATGTCTTGTGAGGTGGGAAAAATTCTTGGCAAACATCACATAACATTTGTAACCTATTTGAAATCTATTTGTGAAGTTTTTTTGCTCATAGTTTGTAGTCCTCACAAACTGCTACAACAATAACATTTGGAATAGAATCACCATTTTGTCTTCATTACTTACAATACAGAAATAATGTCTATTTTTGGATCTTGTGATGAGAACTGAATTCTCTATGTCAATCCGGACAAAAGTCAATGAATAAACAAAGATCAAGTTCTACTAGATACCACCTGGTGAGATATATATGGAGTCATATACTATAAATTGTTAATCTTGGGTCAAACAGTTACTGCCGAAATAAATTGCCAGTAATTAGATCATTTGAGGCAGGCATTGATTAAGAAATAATTAAAACTTCTTAATAGAAAAAGAATTATACTCCATGGAGACAATACCAGACCACATGTGACCAAAAACTTTCAAAAGAAAATTGCGCAGTTTTAATGGGAACTTCTTCCAAACCCTTCATAGAGGTTCTATCAAAAAGCATTGGAAGAATTCTTTGAATAAAAAATGTGAAGTTCTTTAGAGATGACATTGAATTTTTATTACAAAGGTAAAAGAAGATCATTAATAATGATGGAAATTATTTTATTGAATAAACTTTAAAGTAAAACATTCATTTAAATTTCTAAATTATGAAAATAAATCGGCATAAACATTTCAACCAACGTAATTTTAAAAATCTTTATTAACCATACAGGATTAATTAAAATCAAAATAATTAAAAATTAAAATTAAAAAATAACAGTATAAAAAATTTAATATTTATTTATAAATTTTATAATTATTAATAATGTGATAATCAGTTCTTAAGGCACATGGATATTTAATTTACTGTCCAATATATTTTCCATTTTTCGTTATAATTTGTCTCTAGACAAAGAAGAGAGACATCATTTTAAAAAATAAAATTTTGAGTTTTCGATTAATTTTTATTAATAAATAAATTAAAATAATATATACACTGCTCGGATTAAAAAGTGAACCAGTGAAAGAAAAAAAGTGAAATTTGTATTATTTAACACTAGAAACCCAGGAAAAATGAACTACCTACAAACACGAAGTGCGTCAATTGACATTTTACATTAATTTTAATTTCAAAACACACCCTTTGCATTTTTTGTTGAACAGTTTCCACAAATCGCCTTATTGCCCATCTGGCATCAATCTATTATTCTATTTCTGCATTTAGTTGTTGCACATGTGCGCCTTTTCTTCGTTTCAGATGGACCGGAGTCATCGTCATTATTGTCCTTTGGGTTTTTATCTAATGGAGAATGTCATGTGAGGTCTTCACAAACTTTATGGATAAAAATGATAAGTGATAGTGAAAAAATGATAAGCTAATTTTGTTTTTGCAATAAGACAACCAAACACTCTTCTTTTGATGCTGTTACTGTATTAATTGTTTTTTTTTTTAATTTTTTCTTCTTTTATTGAAATTACCCATTTTTATTTGGCTTAATTTTTAAAATACCAGTGCTAGTAACTCGTGTTCACATTAGAAAGCTATATAAACCTTTTTTACTTTGTTTTATCACTTAAAGGTATGAAAAGAAATGCTTGGTCACTGACTTAGACTTTATCGGAAATCAATATTTAATTCTTGAAATTTTTCGTGATCTATTCAAGTTTTTTTTACAATTTAAAGCTTAATTGTGTTGGTATTATGTGGCTTTTCATTCAGACAACAAAAATAAGCTTAATATAAAACAATTATCAATAGAAAATTGTTCTAAAATTTCAGCATTTGTAAAACCTGGATTTTCTGAACTCAAAATAGTCAGTAAAATGTTGATCAACTATGGAATTTTAACATCAAAAGGAACTGTCATCGTGTCTTGATGAAGGAAAAGCATTTTGGAACAATAGAAAGGAAAATGGTTCTGATAGACTGAGAAAACGAGCTTGAGTATGGATAGAAAAATTGTGCGCTTAGCCTAGAAAAATCGCACAGTCTTTGAGGACCTTATCGACTGATTTTGAAGACCTAAGTGGTAGTAATTGTGCCAAAGATCGATAAAAAAACGTCTACAAGCGATGGCCTTGGAGTTTATAGCTGTAGAAGAAAATCTATTCTTTCAAAGGCAAATTTATTGAAGCATCGAAACTGGGTAATAAAGCACATTGATCAACCAATTAATTTTTGGAAATCAATGATCTGATCAGATGAAAGCAGATTTTTTTGGTATACAATAAGCCAGAAAAATGCTTAAGTAGATCAAAGGAAACTTTCAAACCTGAATACCTGAACAAAACTGTGAAATTTGACGGAGTGGTGGTTTGGCTGATTTAGCTATTCTGGAGTTGGAGTGCTGGTATGGATTGATCGATTGAAAGTGAATTGTGTCACTTATTGTCATATTTTGGACCAAGTATTGTTACAATTGATTGCCAGGCTGATTTCCGATGGAAATTATTCCAGCAAGACGACGCCCCTTGTCATACTTAAAAAAAACGAAAATCGATATCCATATTAACTAATTAGCTCCTCCTCCCTCAATCACCAGATATGAACCCAGTAGAGAACTTTCGGAGTTATGTTGATAGAAAAACTCATGAAAAATCATGCAAATAACTTTTGGAGCTTTGGGGACGAATTCTAACAGTTTTGGAATATCCATCGACCTGATTCAAAGACTAATTTTAAGCATGCCAAATAGATTATCTGATTTGAAGAAAAATAGAAGTGGATCAACAAAATATTAGGGTTTTTTATCGTATAGTTGAGTTGTTGTGAAAATTCAATAAATTTGATATCAAATTTAAGTGTTATACATATGATAATGAATGTTAAGTACAAAAAGGTGGTCCACTATTTAATCAGAGTAGTATACCTATGGAATGAAGGCAACAATTAGTCCATTCAAATTTATAGCCAAAATAGGAAAACTTTATTAAGAAACTATATTGAACAATGTTGAAATGAAAGTTAATGTAGTTGATGACAAGATCAATATTTTAAAGCAAGCAACAAAAAAATTTAAAATAAAATAAATATATGAGAAAAAAAGAAGCAGATTTTGAAAAACTTAAACAAAAGGAGTATTATAATTAAAAAAATTGATAAAGGAAATGAGTATGTAATATTAGATCAAGACCATTATATAAAAAAGTAAATGATATTTCAAATTGTGGAAAATCTGAAAAAAATCAATATGAAGTCCAACAGCATACCAATTTCAATAAAAAATGAACAAAGACCTAATACAATATTGAAAAAAACTAGTAAAAGGTAATCATATAAAAAAGAGATAATCAACTGATTAACATGCCATGGGTCACAACCGGAAAAATTATATGGATTACCAAAAATACAAAAAGGTAATCAGCCAGTGAGTTCTGTCGATGACAAATTTTGCCAAGCATAAAATAGCACAAATTATTGATGAATTAATGAAACCAGTATCAGTAATCAGATACGAAGTGAAAAAATAGTTTTGAATTTTTTAATTTTATAAATATTATGAAAACAATTCTGAAAAAAACATAATCGTGTCATTTAAAGTGTGTAGTTTATTTACGAATGTGTCTATTTAGGAATCGATTGAATCTATGTATTTCTCTTTGGAAGGATAGAGGTGATCTACACATCATGGACGAATTTTTTGGAACTTAATAGAAAGAAATTTTTTTATTCAACAGCAAATGGTATACGCAAAAAGACAGAGTTGCTATGGGATCAAATTTAGGACGAACACTGGCTTCTTAAAAACAAACAATTTTAATGGAAATAAAACACTAATGTATAAACAAGGTATGTTGATGATGGATTTCTAATATTGAAAAAGGAAGAAGAAATGGATCCATTACTAGATTACATAAATAATCTTCATCATAATATAAAATTCACTATTGAAAAGGAAAGTGAAAATAAATTACCATTTCTAGACGTATTAGTAGTAATAAAAATCGAAGTAATAGATAAATATCACGTAATAGAAAATATCACGTCCATAGAACATCTACTGTGAGGAAAAATATAAAAATGGTATAATGAAAGGATTAATACACCGAGTTTGGTCCTTAATACCACATTATAAGGAGATAGAATTAATTGAACTTAAAAGATTGATAAAATTAATGCTTATCCAAATTGGAGAATAGAAAGATGATAGAAATTAGGGAAGACATAACATCACTTCAAAATGCAAATTAATGAACATTTCAAAAAATAGAATAAGTAAAGATCATACCTTTGGCTGCAAAGAAAGACCAGGAAATATATGTGCTAATGAAAATGAATTTAGTGCAGTAATGATCAACTTTGGTAATGATGTAGAGCGAAAACATCAAAATACGAATCATTAGTAATTAAAATACGGAAACCAGAATGAATAAAGCAGGAATGTTTTCTTTAATTAATTTGTTGGAAAAAAAATTTTAAATCAAAAAATATAATTTTTTAAGTTTTTAGAATTAAAAAGCTTTTTTACTTTGTCCAATATTAATGAAGATAATCATATAAAAATCATGATAGTGATATCATTTGAATATAACGGAGAAGAATATTAAAATTGACTGAAGATCTTAATGAAAAGATCGAGACATGTATCAAGATAGTATTATAAATATAATTTTGTGTGTTCAAAAATGTTTATTTAGAAAGCTTGTATTTGAAAAATAAGAAAATGAATGTTCACTAGATTAACAAAAATACTTTTTATGATTTAAGATAAAATATATCTTATTGATTATAAATTGTATTTGTTTTAATATACATTGTTTACTAGGATAATCGATTAAATATAAACTATTTATACATTTAAGCATAATAAACTAAAAAAATAATATATATTATGATTTCTATTTATTTGTTTCAAAAACTTATATTTTAAGAGAAATGTTGTTCTCATTTAATGTTTTTTGATTTAAATTAATTTAATTTTTTTCATGACCCCAATATTACCCTATAAACAAATTCTTATAACAGTTTATGACTTCAAGAATCCATTTCATTCTCTAAAATGAAGACCCATTTACATTTTCGCATAAAAAGAATTGAATAAAAGATTCTGCAGAGAATATATAAACATTTTGAAGAAGAGAACTAATTGATTTCAATCCGTTTTAATTTGAATTATTTATCAAAAGAATGAGTCTTTATAACTGGAAAAATGTTTTTACAGTCAAGAATGATATAAACTATTCTCACTTCCGGAGTCACCATTGTTCTTGCATTTTGTCATATCCTGTTCATACATATCATTATGGGTTTATATTCAAGACGTCAGAAAATTTTAACATCTTTTACTTGCAAACTGTATTCATTGTTTTGAGAATGTTTTTAAAATCAGTTTACATTGTTTAGGTTTATTTAAACAAAATATTTTGTCATTGGTTTTTATCTATTTTTCTATTAAATATTTTTTTATAAAAAATGTAGTTACGACTTCAAAATTTTTATTTATTATTTATTTTATATTAAACCTATGCAAATTTTATGGAAACTTTAATATATTTTTTATGAAGGGATAAAATCAATGTTTATTAATTTTTTCCAATCACTGTCAACCAGTGATTTTATGCACATATTGCTTTTTATTTATTAATTTTTCAATAAAAATAAGTTTAATTTATCACTTAAGCAAAAAGATTTTTGACCTCAAATTGATAATATGCGACTGTAACCTTCGAAACTTTACCTTTTCATATTCTTGATCCGTATTTATCCTATCTGTGAGCGAGACGTCAAAGAGCTCTTCAATTTTAGAACAAGGCAAACGATTCTTAAAAGGTAGGATTCTCTCAAATCAAAAAAATTTTGTACAAAAGCAGTGTTCAGCATACTGATATATTTATACATGAGTGCATGGAAATGTTATTTTTTACGAATAAAAATGTACACTGTTAATTTTACTTTTTAAAAGGAGAATCCTGGATCATTCTTTTCTTTCGTTTTCATATAATTTAAATAAAATGTTAGGCCTGGGAATTAACTCACATCGTCTTTTTATAAGAACAAAATCATTTATTCAAAAGTAAGAAAACATTTATTACACCCAAAATATTTTTCGTTGCAAGCAACAACTTGTGACCATCTTTCGTGCAAAGAATGGATTTCGCAGAAAAAAAATTTGATTCTTTGAAGCAATCCACCGTAAGCTTTTCTCATCATTCTATGGACTTCGGCTACTGATTTCTTTAAATTGTAGCAAAATAATAATGATTCCCATAAATGCTTTCCTGTTCTACGATTTTGCATTTTCGCTAAAATAAATAAGCTTTTAATCAGTTAAAACAAAAAATATTTATTGATATCGTATAGATATATTACAATATTTTTGCGAAAAATTTTGCGAAATTTACTAATA
This sequence comes from Bipalium vagum, assembly GCA_037834085.1. Taxonomy (NCBI): domain Eukaryota; kingdom Metazoa; phylum Platyhelminthes; order Tricladida; family Geoplanidae; genus Bipalium; species Bipalium vagum. The sequence continues at coordinate 12,011 of JBBMKC010218377.1, forward strand.
AAAATTCTTCAAAAATATTTATATTTATTAAAATTGTATTACCAAAATGTTAAGAAAGATATCTAAAGAAAAATAATATTTTTATTATTAAAATTTATATATATTAATATTTCCGCATTTTAATCATTAATATTTTATTTTTAATTGAAATAATTCTCAAATGGTAATGATACCGATATTAATTAAAATTTCACAGTGATATCATCTACGAAAATTAAATCAACCCATTTACAATGATCATAGTAAATGTTAATTTTCAATATTCACCATTTACATTACAGTAATTATTAAATATAATTTTTAATTTTTAATATATTAATGTAATTACTAGGTCTTGTAATAAATAATCTAAATTATTATTATTATTATTATTATTCTTATTATTATTATTATTATTATTATTATTATTATTATTCTTATTATTATTAT